>JALLBB010000782.1:0-14289 GCA_036939735.1 Discostella stelligera
GTTATTTACGTGAAATTTCATGTGAACTGCGACCGAGCAGGAACATGAAAAGGTCGGAGTATTTGGATAACCACACCTCACGAAAGAAACAAGTAATGAAATTGTGTAAGTACAAGTACCAAAGAGGAATTCATAGCCTAAGAAAAGCAACGAATTGCTTTTTGAATTGAAATCTATGCAACGGCCAATCGTTGATGGTATCCACCACAACCAACTCTATCAACCACAACCAACTCTTTCAACACAGTAGCAATACATGATGATCATCGACAATTATCTACAATGAATCGAGGAGAGAGCAAAGACAGCTACATCAAACGCTTGGAGGACAAGTTGGTATGCTTGGATGAGGAGGTAACTGCATTGAGGAAGGAGGTGCGAGAGCTGCGGAGGAATGGGAGGAGGAGCAGCAAGGCAGACCTTCGAAAGAACTACTCTCTGACAGAGGATGATGTTTTGTTCTCGGACCAAGTGATGGAGTTTGCCCAGCAGTACTTGTTTCCTCGATTCAAGTTCCTCAATCAGGGGTGGATGGAGCATGATCCAGGGAAGAAGAAGAGTTTCTCTGCCTTTGTCCAACGCAAACTAAAGATTCGGCCTAGGACACAGTTTGCAGATGAGTGGGATAACATTATTGCGCCCGCTATAGTGAAGAAATACACAGATATGAGGTGTAATGTGAACAATGCTGTACGCCGAACATTCATTGGTGAGTACAGAGACATTTGTGTATTACGTTCATTTACAATACTTCTAATCTGGCTGTGCTGTCAAAGCGGATGAGGACCATGCTCAATGTAACCCCGACATGTTCTCAGCAGGTGTGAATCATTGGAATCAGAATAATGAAATGGATGAGCTCATGCTCTTCCTTGCTACCTATGTCCGCACCATGCATGCTGATCGATACTACAAGAATGTGTTGTCCCTTCATCCAGGGGCAACTTATTTGGACATCATTACACCAAGCGATATCGCCTACACATGTGCATTAATAAGGAATAGTTCTCATGTTTGGGCCATGAAGTTGGATGATTCAGCTGAAACCGACAAGTCAGTGAAGCCACTTTTCACATCAGGACAAGGCAAGAAGCGGACATTTGGAGTAACAACATGGAATAAGGCGGGTATGGATTACTTTGATGAAGCAAAACAGATGTGGATGGGGGCCTACGACAAGAAAGACCCCCAATACAAGATTCTACGCAATTATTGGGACAAGTGGATCAAAACCAAGGGCAAAGAAGTCTGGGTAATGAATCGAGATGGACTAGGAAAGAAGTCCATCTATAGCATTTTGCGTATGAGGGAAGAGGGAGAATTGCAAGAAGTGACAGCTGCTGAGCACAGGGATGAGGATGATGAGGAAGAGTTCACCTATGACTCTGATCCATATGACGAGGCTATTGATATTGGCAATTGGAACACTAAGAGAGGTAGTAGGTCGGGGGGCAACAAAGCTGTGGAGGACGAAGGGGAAGAGGAGGAATTTGATGGTGACGATGATAGCAGTAGCAGTGGCAATGATATCAATGATAATAATATGGATGAGAGTGGGGCCGATGAAGAAGAAGAGGAGCAGGAGGGAGAGATGGAAAGCAGTAATCTATTGCAGAGAGAGATTGAGATGGAGGCACAAGTGGTGGGCGGCCGGAGAAAAGCTAAGAGGAAGAACAATGGGCAAGTGGAAGTGGAAGCCCAAGGCAATAAGAGGGTGGGCACTAGGAAGAATGGGGCTCGTGGTTAATGTGACAATGTCATCTATGTGTAGTGTAATGAATCTAGTGAGAATCGTGGCAATGTACTATTACTCCTATGTATTAATTGTATTGGGTCCACTGCTACTGCTTCTTGTCATAATTCATTGCATAACAAGCAATTCAAGTCTTCTAGACTATCTAATTGTTGGTCAGAAGCAATTCATTGCTTTTACATGACGCTATTGTTTCTTGCTACATCCATTGTTTCTCACAAAAATCGTTTTTTCTCACAAAAATCAGTTTTTTTTAAAAACAATAGATGTAGCACAGAAGTTCTGTAAATTTCTAAAATAGTTCATTTTTTGTGAGAAAAAATGAATTTTCGCAGAACCTGGATCCCATCTTCAGAGGGTAGCATTGTTGTTTTTCTCCACTGCTTGTTGATTAATGTGCGCTGGCACATTTTCAGCAGCAGTAGTTGGTTGAGGGATTGTGTTGAACACTGGTGTGTCATTGGTGACAACAGCAGGAGGTTGCCACACTGCATTGTTATTTTTTATGGAGATATTGTTTTTTTTGCCTTGCCGGCAATGGATCAGGAGATGAAATGGTAGATGCTGTTGGAGTAGCTTCACTCTTCACTGCAACTACGTCAACCAACGGGGGCAGTGATCTTCATTGGGGGAGGAGTGTTGGTAGCTACCATCTTTTTTGGACAAGGCATGGGGGACAGATATTAAATGGAGTGGGTGGTAAGGCAGATCTTTGATATGACTTCAGGCAAAATACAGCTCACAGTTTTATCAGGTGAGTGTCGCGGAAATATCTACAATAATAGAGGTGGGTGGAATATCCGATTGCGGGCCCAATCCTGACAAAAGACAGACTAAGACATTCAGGATAAGGAGCTTTGCTTGGTAATAAGTGTTTAGGAAGAATGCCTCCTCTGATCTGGTATACAGATGCATTTAATTTTTCATACTAGTATAATATTGTGTTCACTTATTACTATGGGTGATGATTCAGCAGGTATTTTCATTGGGCAAAAGAAGTAATGTAATTGAGGCACTCCAGATGAGTATACATGGGGTAATTTGCTTAGGGGAAAGATGATAAATATTTGAAAAATCCATCTGGGGATTACAATACTGAGAAGTATGGGTGAGTATGGGGGCTGCTTGCTGTTTGCTCCCTGAGGGTGACTACCTGTGAATACTAGTAGTACTATGAAATTGATGTCCCGAAGGTCTAAAATCAGAAATTAGTTATCAAGTGTCTTAACTGTTTGTGAAATTAGCTCACATCTCCGACTGGACCTTGGTTCTTTCACCGCCCTCTTGTGCATTGCCGGATACTCTCATCAAGTCGAGTTGATTGTGTGGTGCCAAAAACAACCATGCCAGGCTAAGTACCCACACAGGCCCCGGCTCCCCTTTGACTTTTCTACAAATATCCCCATTGGTTAAAGGGTGGGGAGCTGGCACTGATTTTGTTATCTATTTAACACCGGCAATCAACAACTTACCAAAAGGGAATGAGCGCCAGGGAGTTGAGCTCATGATAGATAGATGTAGCCAAAAAATTCAGACTAAAACCGGTTTGGCTATTCGTGTATGGTGGGTGGTAGTTGGGGATAAATTCGAGCCGAAGTGCCGAAAATAAATCAGATCGAGCCAAAAGAAATTTTGTTTTTTGTCTGTATCGTATTGTCTTGACCATGGCCGACCTCCCTACTCCCCATTCCATCGCCATTGGAGCATTGCTTTCCCTTTACTCCGATCCTAACTCTCCATTGATAGACTGTCTCAAAAATAGCAGCAATAAAACTGCTAGTGATGAAATTATTGATGACGACGACGAAAACGACCATGAGGAGGATTACGACGGCAGGCCACAATCCACCGCGGAATGGTCTCTGCGCCTGATGCAATTACTACAACAGCTAGTCCTGCGGGAAGATGAGGGGATAGTTGTTTTACCCAATAGCAATGTATTGTTTCATTGGGGGGATGATAATCCTGCTGCCGATGATGATGACCTCACCAATAGTAGCACTATAGCTGGGCCTATCCATGTCATCGAGGATGCTGACTGCATCAACAAAAACAACAACACTATGAATAACAAGAAAAATCGTTCGGAGTTTTCACAATTAAACGGATATGTGGACGTATTGGATGAAATAGTACGTGACATGTTCCCCTCTGGAAATGGCAATTATGAAAGTCTGGAAAAGAACAACAAATCATGTTCACCATCGGATTTTCTTCCCATGAGCAGCAGCGTTAGCAACGCTTCCTTATTTGTTCGACAGGAATGGCACATCGATGACATTCATGGAAGTTCGTTAAACTTTTGTATGGAATCATTATCGATACTCTTGGATCGGATTGATGATGCATTCCTCCACCCTTCATCGTTGGTGGCATCAGTGCCGTCCAAGCAATTGAATAGAAGGAAGCGGGGCAAGAGTGACTGTGGCCAAAGAGAGAAGAGGACTCCACCCTCGCAAGCGCTTCTAGGGCGATTACAGATGGCATCTACATCCGTCGATGATTTGATGAATTTATTGGATGAGTGGCACGCTCTGATGGAGGGGACTCCCCTCCCTCCCTCGGCCAGCAGCACCACGGTGATTGCTATGGATGGCGAATCCACATTTGGCATCTACCTTCGTAAACTATGTCTCGGCATGGAGGAAATTCCTTTTGAGGCTTTGAGTAGATTGTGGGATGCATTGCGAAAATTTGTGGAGGAAGAAATTATTGTGTTCCAACGAGGTGGTGTTGCACAACAACGACGAATGCAAAAATGTGATGTGATGGCAAATGATGAACATCCTGATTGGCTACCATCGTCCCCTCAAATTGAACGAATAGTGCGGACTACTTGCCTCGATCCAAACATCGACGCGCTCCTTGTGGATCACCCTCAGCCACGGTCAAATCCTTCACCATCCCGTTTCAGTAGCCTACGGTTGTACAATCTTCTAGAGACACATCCTGAATGCCCCTCTGTCCACTTTTTGATGTACCTTTCCTCCCTCGCTAACGGATATCGATCTCAGGCACTAGAATGTTTACACCGTTATTTTGATTATGCTATGATACATGAACGGAAGGAGCGAGCTGAGCGAACGCTCATGCTTCAGGCGTATGCTATTGAGGGAGGTGCTGCGATCCCGACGACCTCAGGTGGGATAATGGGAACAATTGCAAGTAGTATGGGTGGCATCACGGGTGGCATGACGGGAGGGATAATTAATGGAAGGATGATGCATGGACCAGCCGCAGGACAACAGCAACGATCTGGTGGTGGTGGTGCCGCTGGGCCGAGTGGAGGTGGCCAAGCAGCGACCGTAAAAATCTTCAAGGAATCTAATGTTATGCAGTACGCTGCTATATTACTGGCACAGACCTACTATCGATTTGGGTACTTGCGTTTGTCGTTGCAGGCAACTGAGGAAGCAATACGGGTAGCGCAACAGAGTGGGGATGAGGAGTGTGTTTGTTTTGCGAATGCATGGTCGGCGGTGATAAGCTCGAGTTTGGGAGGAATTGGTGGTGTTGATAGCGACGGCGGGAGTGGTGAACAAAGGTGGACTGGTATGCATGCAATAGTCGGTGGCATTGAAGGTGGCGTTGTAGAAAGTGACCTTCAAAACGCTGGTTACTCTCGCCCTCACGTACCTTTGCATGCCGCATTGAATAGTCGCCGCCGTCGCCGCGAGGAGGAGTCGCTATTGCGCCGATGTCGTGCGCGAGCATCGGAACGTGGCCTATCGTTGTTGGCGGCCAACGCTTCGATGGAATTGGCGCGGCTACTAACGTACCGTCGATATCATGGAGATGAAGATAGATACAGGGCAGAAGGATTGGGGGATTCCAGTGATAGGGGATTTGGATGTGTTACATCGTCGGTATGGGACAGCGTTTATGATGCAGAAAGGATGTCTATTGTGGGTAGCGGAGGACATTCAACGTCATATACAGACCCTGGAGCAGCACGCCACCATCCTACAAATATTTATGACATGACACCCACTGAGGCTACAAGTATTCTCCGCCAGCAGAACATTGCGATTGCTGGTCTATGGGAATCTACTGGGCATGCGTCGTTGTCAGCGTTGTCAACCATTGCAGCATTGTATGAAACAGGCGGAAGTAGATTGGATAGAGGTAATACATCCTCGGCTCTGAATCGAGTGCAGTCCTCAATATTGAATGGTCCAGGATTAGACATTTGGAGGAAGAAGTTGAACGGTAATGAGGAGTCAAGATTAGATCATGAGTATTTTGGGAAGGCGTATGCTACAATTCTCAGATCTGGCAACGAAGAACAGCTATTGAAATCATCTGTGGCAAGTTCTATCCTTCACGAATGGTCTGCACGTTCGTATAATCTTTCCCTTGCTCAGGGTATGAACATTCTACTGGGCAATAGAGCCACATTTCCATGTCCGCATTCGGCAGTAGATTGTGGTGGAGCTGTGCCATCAGTGGAAAGCGCCCTTACGTTCCTAACTCATTCGTCACATTTGTCCCGCCAACGAGGCGAATACGACAAGGCCAAAGCATTCACACGACGTGCATGCTGGTTGGCAAATCAACACGGACTTTTGTTCCACCTTGGATCGAACTTACTCCAACTTTCCTTGATTGAATTAGATGGTGCATGCTTGCCGACGAGTGCACCTGAAAGATCTCTCCCTCCACTGTTGGAATGTCTCGAATTGTCAGAACGATATTCGATGGATCCTCTTCATGCTTTGGCGTTGTCAACATTGTCGAAGGTTATTCTATGCCTCGGAGGAGCAAACAGACAAAGGTATCGGAAAGCGAGTGCGTTGCTTCGGGCGTCGTTGCCGCTGGTGATGCAACATGGCCACGCGTGGTTCCAAGGTGAGGCATTCTTGACACTGGCGAAGTGTTATCTCGCGGAGGCGACTGCAAGCGAAAGCGTCAGAGGTGAAGGAGAGAAGTTTTCCACAACACTAAAGATGCGAAAAAGGGCTTTGTTCGAACTTAAAAGGTCAGCGAAAAGATTCGAGGATATCGAGGACATTCAGAGGCTCCGGCAAGTGTACTACCTTCAAGCTCGTGTTTATCATTTAATGCCTGGTTCAAGAAAAGAGCGAGATGATGCAGCGAAAATGTTTGATCTATTAACTGTCGCAATGCGTGATAGAGTGAGGAATCGAAGTTAATCCATATTGACTTCACTGGAAGTCCACAAGTATGTTAGCCACATAATTGCAATTCATTTCCGTCCGTTCTAAGGCAGAATATTTCCATGTTTTTCACAGGGGTAACAGTTACATGTCTCGGGTGGACAATTGCAGGGTTCATTTCTCTTCATAGCCTCGCACTGAACAATAATATTGAATTGCTTTCCACTTGACGTCGCAAAGCCGATTTGTTCTACTCCCAGCTCACAGCTGCGCATGTTCCGTCCGTATCTTTTTCTGTTGAAACTGGGCGGCATGTATCGGTTCAACGATAGTGACGAAGTCAATACTGACACTGACGACAACGCCATGGCAAACGCAGCCACGTATGGGGGTAGGGCCATGTGAGTCCATGGATAGAGCAGTCCGGCTGCAATTGGTATTGCCAGGGTATTGTACCCTAAGGCCCATATCAAGTTTAATTGGATACGAAAATAAATCGTTCGTGCAAGGTCGATGGCCACCAAGAGATCAGTAAGTTTCGAATTCACCAGAACAATGCCTGCAGCTTCGTGAGCGATTTGAGTACCACTACCGATAGCAATTCCAACGTCTGCCTCGGCAAGTGCTGGCGAATCATTGATGCCATCGCCAACCATTGCAACGTGCTCCCCCTGACTTCGCAGAAGCCTGATGTAATCAACTTTTTCCTCCGGTAAAACATCAGCCTTGACATTATTCATAGGAATACCGATGGAGTTTGCAACATTCTTTGCTGTCCTGATATTGTCCCCTGTTAACATATGTACTTTGATACCAAATATCTGCTGCAAAACATTGACTGTGAGTGTCGCCTCGTCCTTTGCTTGATCCATTATTCCTAAAACAACAACAGAGCTCCCGTCTAGTGACACAACTACTGCGGTCTGGCCCAAATCTTCGAGGCGCTCCATCACATCAAATGTACCAGGGGTTACATATATATCGTTTGTTGCCAGTGAGCGGCGATTTCCTATATGAACCGCCACGTTATCAATAATACATTTGACACCTCTCCCTACCTCTGCCTCGAAATGCTCGGCGTCGTGAAGATCGCGTTCAAGCCCCTTTCCATATCCATACTCGGCAGCCTTTGCAAGAATTGCTTTCAAGAAAAGATGTTAACGAACGATAACTGGAACAAAGGGGTATTCAAGAACCGACAAACCTTTAGCAATTGGATGTTCGCTGCCCTGCTCAGCACAAGCAGCAAAATAGAGCGCTCTTTCAATGGCTCGTTGGCGAGCATCCATTCGGGGATAATCCTCACCGCTGACATAGCCATTCGTTTCCGTGATTGAAGTGGATTCCTCTCCCCCTAAAGAAGGATCTTCAGATTTGGGATCTGATATCAAAATGACGTCTGTTACCGACATATCACCTTGGGTAAGCGTCTATAATAATGACAGTAAATTCAAGACAGACGTAAAGGTGTGAGGTTCGTTAAATGGTAAGAGTCCAAGACGCAAAGTAAACAGTAATACCCACTCCTGTCTTGTCAAAAACGACACAAGTCACGTCCTTGACTAGCTCTAATGGCTCAGCTCCACGAATTAAAATGCCAAGCCTCGCTCCCAGACCAGTTCCTACCTGAAGATATGCAACAGCAGTAGCGAAAAAAAGCAGAGTATTCAGACCAAGATCGATAAGGATTGCCTATGTCCATAGATGAATTATTGAAACAATGAAAAATCTCACCATCACAGCAGTCGGGGTTGCCAATCCTAAGGCACAGGGACACGCAATGACCAAAACAGAAATGGAAAACAGCAATGGTAGTGTCCAGTCATTAAATCCCTGTTCATGATACGGCCAGTCATCTTTAATTCCACCTAGAGCACTTGTGTTTAGGAGCAACGCCCACACAATGTAAGTTGTGGCTGAAATAGCAATAACGAATGGAGTGAATACGGCTGCAATGCGATCTGCCACCTCCTGAATTGCAGCCTTCGATGACTGCGCTGCCTCTACCAATCGAATGACTTTTGCTAGTGCAGTGCCATCACCCACTGCCTCTACAATCATTTGGAAGGATCCATTAATGTTGATTGTGCCGCCAATGACAAGACTCCCCTCGGTCTTTGAAACAGGAATACTCTCCCCAGTGAGCATCGATTCGTCAACGGACGAATATCCAGATTTGACTGTGCCATCAGTTGGAACCTTTTCGCCTGGACGGACGAGCAAAATATCTCCTCGTTGTAATAGCGCTAGAGGGATTAGTCGCTCGGCCCCGTACTGTTCAGTTCCTGATGCGTTCGTGGAACCGATCAATGTGGCTGAGTCGGGTGCCATTTCCGCCAGAGCTGACACAGCTTTCGATGTCCTTGATTTGGCACTTGCCTCGAGATATTTTCCAAGGAGAACGAACGAAATCAACAATGAGCTGCTCTCAAAAGATTGCATCAATCTGGGCTTCCCGCTTCCCAAGTTTATTGCGTTATAAATAACCACTGCAACAGAGTACAAATAAGCGGCAGTCGTCCCCATTGCAATCAAAAATGACATGCCCAGTTTTTTTGACCTAATTGAATGGTGGGATTCCCTGTAGAAACGAGCACCTGAAATAAATTGTACCGGTGTTGCCAACAACCACGTCCACATCTCCTCTCTCGAGATTCTTAACTGATTTATTTTCTCAAAATAATCACATGTTACCGGCAATGCAGGCAAAACCATTGATGTCACAAATACTGGAAGAGCGAATGCGATAGAAAACAAGAACTGGTCTCTCCACTGACCAATTTCCTTCTGCCGGCGAGAATCGATGGATTTCTGCTTCACTTGATAACTGAGTGCGTCCCATGCCTCACATTTTGTCTTTGTGAAAAACTCTACGCCGTCCACAATACCCCTCACTCCTGTGACTTCCTCATTGTATGTGACTTCTAGAGTACCCCCCGCGGTCGACTTGGTTGGCGATGATGTCACCACTGGCATATAATCAGCAGGTAATCCAACCAATTTCTTCGAAATTCTTCTCCACCATTTCCCCGCGGTTTTTCGAGTGTACTGAAAACAATTGTTCGGTTCTATCTTCTCCTTCGGCGTGCCCTGCTTTTGATATTGCACATCCAAGACACCATCGAAGCGTTGCAGATACTCGGAGGCGAGATCTATATTACTGCTTAATGATAGGTAAAGAGTTTTTACTGTTTGCGCAGACGACTGTACATCTCGCTTAGCAGTCAATGTCGCGACGAAGCCCACAGCTTCGACAATATCAATTATGTCGTCTTCGCTCATTTTACTCTGATCAAACCTCGCAGTTAGTGTTGCATCTGGAAGTAAACGTACATCGACTGACTCGACATCCAACCCTCTCCTTGATCCGATTGAAGTTACAGCATTCTTGACAGAGCTGACGCATGTTGCACAAGTAAGGCCCTCCAGTGCAAAGGTAGCTTCGACGATTTGTTGTGAACTTATTTCAGGTGGATTAGTTGAAAATGTCATGTATGATTTCGATTCGCCTCCATTAATTTTCGTTGTGGTATCCATCTCCAGACGACGAACTGTCAATACTGAAGCGGTAAATCCTACATCCTCAATAGCCTCCTGGACGCTCTCGATGTTACATTGCTCGTCGTTGTAAATAATTGTAGCGCACTCTCCAATTAGATCGACCGACGCGCGAACCACACCCGCGTGAGATTGCAGAGCAGCCGTAACGGATGATGAGCACGAGGAGCAGGACATTCCACCGATGGAAAGCACTGCCTCTGACATCTTTGATGGCTGCATGCTTCGCGGCGATACTCTAGAATGGCTATCCGAAGACGACGAAGATATCCAATTTGTACAAGAGCACTACCTACGACTCGAGGTCGAGAGGTAGTATGTTGTGGTTTTTGTGGTTTGTTGTTTGTTGGATCTGTCGCAGCTAATCCCGGGATGAACCGTCATCCCGGGATTAGCTGCCATGTTATTTCAGGATTTCGTCGTCCTAGGATGACGACCATGTAATCCCGGGATTAGCTGCCATGTTATTCCGGGATTCGTCATTCCGGGACTGTCCCGGAATAACAGGGTACTTGCCCATGTCGTCCCTGGATCTCATGGTTACCGCTTACTAGATCCCAGGACCACGTGGTTATTGTGGAGCCAGTCATCCCAGGATGACTGGCTCATCACTCTGTCATTTCCGACATACAATTCACCAACGTCATGCCATCGCCAACTACTCGTGCCGCGTCGCTCCTCCATAGCCGCTCCCCTCCCGCGGACAATTATTCTCGTCAACGCTTCTCCCCTCGTCTTCAGGAGAGAGCAGCGACCAGAAATCCGTATTTACCAGCCGCTCCTCCTTCCCAACACATCCATCGCGGCCACCATTACTATTCCCCCTACCATCACACACGCCACTCCATTGACCCAACGCACTCACACATTTCTTACGATTCCCCTCCTCATCGTACCGCATCCGCTACCAAACTTCCGCAGCCCAACCACCTGAGGTACTCAGGTTACAAGCCTACAAAAGCGACGGCGGCGGCGACAGCAGCCGCCACAGCAGCAGCCAAGACAGCTAAGTGGCAACATGGCTACTCGACACGCAAGCGCAAGAAGAAAATGAAGAAGAAGGTGCCATCTGATGATGACAACTCAGATGATGAGAGTCATCTTGACAACTACGATGATCACGATGACGACAACGACGACGACGACGACGACGACGACGACGACGACGTCCCCAGTACTTCAAAGAAGCGGTCAAAGTTAGCCCCCCACCCATACCAAAATACTGCCACCGACAACGATCCTTGCGCAAAGATGCCGGCGTCCCTACCGCAATGTGGAAAAAATATTCTGAGGGCGCCCCCGTCGCAACCGACACACCTTTGGTAGCTCAGCACCGAGAACTATTTATGCACCATGCCTTTCCTTCAGACAGTAAAATCCCCGACGACGCTTCCAACATCAAGCGTGGTCGAGATAGTCATCGTGTATCGAGTCTTCGTCATGAGGAAGAACTTGATCACATATGTTACATCCTCAAGCACTGGGGGGGGAAACAAAATTTGAAGGAGATGGAGGATGACATTCTGCGGAAGCAGTTGTCAAAGTTTCGCCGTAGCAATCCTATCGGAAAGCATCACGTCGTAAATTTCCAATATGACACAATCACACTCCCCAGTGGCGAGAAGCGCAACATTCTTCGCCGTATTGAGGATGGCAAAGTTGGTAGAATAGTTGTGTCAAGGGAGCGAGTCTTTGATGCCATAAATGAGTGGCATCGAAGTACTACTGGCCACTTTGGTTCCGAACGTACCTGGACATCATGCTGACAAAAGTATTGGAACTGTACACAACCACTTGTTCGTCTCTTCTGTGAACTGTGTCCTGAGTGCTTCCAGAAAAATCCGGCACTAAAGGCAATGAAGGGAAGCCGCAAGCCGATCAAATCACGATTGTTCCGTGAGCGTTTCCAGATAGACCTCATTGATATGCGCAAGCTTCGCAAAAGAAATCCATATGGTGTTTTAATGAGATGGATTATAACAATCAAGGATCATGCAACGGGGTACACAATGATTGACTGTATTCCTCGCAAGAGTGCACGATTTGTAGCTCATGTTTTGCAGTCATTTTTTGGGCATATTGGATACCCCTTCATCTTCCACACAGACAACGGCAAGGAATTCACAGCGAAGGAGATCTTGAAGTGCTTGAGTGTGCTAAATCATAACATTATAACAGTCACTGGTCGGCCACGAGTTCCACGTGATCAGGGATCTGTGGAATCAATGAATAAAACTATTAAGCGAGTGATGCAGGCTGAGTTGGCAGAACGTCGCATGCGCGGAGAGAACCCAAATTGGACTGAAATTTTAGGCAGTATTGCCTCAGCAGTCAACTCACAGTGCGGACGAGGGAAGTATGCTGTGCCGTCGTACAATGCTGTTTTCGGTTGCGCCTATCACCAGGATATCTCTGTTACAAAGGAGGAAGCTCGTCAGTGTTGGACTGTTAGTGAAAGACTCAAGGTGCGATGAAAAATGTGTCATTGATTGTTGAATATATCATCACTAACTGTCTTGTTCGTTTGTACACATACTAGTTATCTTCGGATGAAGAGTTCAATGCTACCATTGAACAAGACTACTACATCCAAAATGACGAAACAGAAAACAAATCACCTCATGACGATGACTCTTTCGACGACACATTTTCAGAGAAGTCCGTTGAAATTGAGTTTGATGAGGTGGACAATGAAGAGTTCAATGAGTTATTGAATGCCGAGCTAAGCACGAAGTCCAATTTAGTACCGACATTATCCAAGAAGTCTTGTGAAATTGAGTTTGATGAGGAGGTGGACAATGAATTGTTCGGTAACATCTTGAATGAGGAACAAGATGTCAAGTTAAACTCAGTCCCAGATGGGACCGACATAATCACTGCTGACGTTCCAACTCCAGTGAAGTCGGCTGCACTTACATTAAAAGGACTCTCTTTACAAAAGAACACCGTCGCAGAAAGTATAAGTGGGAACTTAAAAGATGATGACACAGATGTGATGAACATGTGGGTAAAGGACCACACGCAAGGTCGATCTGATCAATCCACTTTACATCGCTACACGTACGACGAGGCGTGGAAGCATAGGCATTTTGTGGACAACCAGAAAAAACTACTGAACCAAGAAATTGACCTTGACAGCCCACTCACGTTTAATATTGACTGTGAATCCTGTTATGGGAACGTGCCTGGAGTCATCGAAGTGTCTCATCCCCAACGCGAACATGAATACAAGAGTAAAGCAATCATGTTCTGCACAAGCTTTGTCAACAGTTTTCTGCTATTGATAGCCCATGATTCACACAAGATATCTCCTCCATATGACGGCTGTCGTCCGGGGATTACATGATCCCAGGATTAGCTGCTACAGATCGACAATTCAATTGGTAAATTACTCAGGGAAAATTTTAAAAATAGCCCAAAACTCAATTTTTGAGGGGTTGCACTTGAAGTCAAAGGTACGGTAGCTTCTTCCATGGTGAGGTTTGATCTAAATTCATACTATGAACTTGCAAGATATTTGAACCTAGAAATTCCCACACTTGTAGAAAGTAGGGAGCACCCCCCCTTCCCCGCCAATCTTTTCCCATCATCACCCAGTGCTCAAAGTTAGGTAGGTACAATTAACAGCTGAACAACTGCTGCGTGCCTCTTCAAATAATACAATCATCAATAAGATCACCACAACAGTGACGCAGACAACGTGCGAGGTGCAAGGATTGGTTTAGTGGATTAATAGAATCATTTAATAGGAAAACCCATTATCTTGTATCATATTAATACATTTTTAAAATAATACTGTTATCTTATTTTATACTTCGTAATTATCATATTGAATAGTTGATTTTTGCATCAGTGTAGGCA
>JALLBB010000783.1:0-11923 GCA_036939735.1 Discostella stelligera
GAAGTATTTCAATCCCAGATGGCCATTGAGCAACTTTTCTTGATTCATGGAGTTCTTTCCAAAGAATGGCTCCACCTTTTATCCCATGTGGGAATATCCCAGCCAGACAACACCATCATCAAAGTTGTCATATTTTTGCGGAACCAAATGGTCCACCCACTTTGGACTACACGTAACAACCTCCTACACACCCAATCTCAAAACATGACAATCGCAGCAATCCACACCCAACTTAGGTCACGTTTATTTTGGTTCCTTACAAACAAATTCACGGCTCTTACCCAGAGGGACTACTATCTGGCTCAATTTTCTAGTAAGGACATTGAGCTTATGACAACTCGCACCAAAAAGGAACAATTTTGGCATCTTGAGGCGGCCCACTCATCTTGGGAAGTTGAACGCATTCAACTCCAATGCGGCCAATCAGTCATAACAAACTTTTTCCCTCGTCGCCACCCCCCCATTCCTCAAGCGATTTGTCGGATCCCCTGTGAATCACGCCTTCCATACTTAAAATCCTGGCACTCACATGGCTTCCCATGTGGGTGCTTGGGGTGCAATCTTAGTAGACAATAGTCGTCGTCCTCGGGGACCCATAAGATGTACTTTAAAATTTCTGTTATATAGATAACAAACACGTTTGTCCGGTAGAAAAAGTACCATTGACAAGTTTTAGCTTTCTGTGTTCTGTGTGGTTTCACTTAAAGCCAGGATCCCGGCATGCTCACCCCACTAAACCCTTCCATGTCGGCCAGACTGAACAAATTGAGGCCGCGAATTTTATGTGGATTTCTACGAATTCCCACGTACTTTGAAATTCAGCATCAGGTTATGAGCTCAACATACCTCACTTTGAAGGGTTCAATTCATGAGCATCGCACAACATAGTAACAACGGGACGCCGAGATAAGACATACAGCATTATCAGTAACACCTTTATTGCCTCGCCGTAATATTCATCCGAACGAGAGTGAAATGTAAGGATTAATGTGTTGAGAGTGTACATGAGTAGGCAGTTGGGAGTTGAGCGGTGTCTGTTGCTGGTTGTGTTGGTGGCCACGCGATCGACGTCCCCTGGGGCATGGGGGTTGACGTCGGCAGCGTCCGATCAACATCGCTTGTACGGCGTCACTCCAACAGTCGCCCAATGTCTTCCGCTTTCATACCATGCAAAAGAAGTTTAATCGCCATGTTGGATGTTCATCGTGATCGCATAATTTTTTGCCATTGCCTTCCTGATTTCGATGATATTATTATTCTATGTCATGCGTACCATGATGTTGTGATCTGTTTTTCTCACCCAAATAATATTTGCTCACTTGTATCTCTCTCCATCCTCTCTCTCTTCCTCTCGCTCTTACCATCCGCACATCTCTCGTGCCAGCTTCATATTCCAGCACTGTCCGTGGGTCATTTATATCTTATTTCCTAAATACAATTATGCCAAGTGAAGCAGAAGTGGCCGAGGCCCGGGCAAAGATGATCGCGAAGCGATTCGGAGGCGTCTCCGCCTCCACCGGTGGCAAGGGAGCCGCCCGACGTAAGAAGAAGGTCAACTCACGTAGTAACTCGTCCCAATCAGACGCCAAGCTCACGGCCGCAATAAAGAAGTTGGGTGCCACGAACATTCCCGGCATCGAGGAGGTGAACCTCTTCAAGGAGGACGGAAAGGTCATTCACTTTAAGAACCCAAAAGTGCAAGCGTCCATTTCCGCGAACACGTACATTGTGTCGGGAGCATCGGATACGAAGCCGCTCCAGGAACTCCTCCCCTCGATCGTGTCACAACTTGGCATAGACAATTTTGCCCAGTTGCAAAGTGCCATGGCCGCCCAGAGTGGTGCATCTGCCGGTTCGGGTATGCCGACGTTGGAGGAGGGCGACGATGATGATGATGTGCCTGACCTTGTGGATGGAAACTTTGAGGATGTCTCCGAGCAGGCCTAAGTTATAGCATAGTAGCAGCTGTTGAAATCATAGATAATATATTAACAGAATGAGTGATTGTTTTCGATCGTGATGGATCGAAGCGCAAGCTACTGCTCTTCAGGAGTAGTACGATATGAGGGCAATTCTACATTGAATGCAACTAAATACACATCATGAGTACAATATGTCTTTTCTTACAAATGAAAAGTTTTTATTTTCAATGGTTCTTTTATATCCTTGCAAAGTAGAATATTGCATCACTCTTTAAAACTTTCCAACCTGGAAGCCATCGGCACATACATCGCCCTGCTTGCTCACCGCCTCGTAAAACGCCTTGCCCTGTGCCTTGAATGCCTTCTTGCTCTTGGCCACCGCACGCTTCTTGGCCAGCAACTCAGCACGATTCTCCTTTCTGGCCGCCTCGGCACGCTGCTCGCTCTCGCGTGCGGCCGCCGCATAGGGATCCAACTTGGCCAATGCCTTGATGCTGGTGAGGGGGTTCTTCTTGCGCAGATAGACCTTGTTGGCACGCTTGGCGGGATTCAACACGCTCTGAACTTCGTCCGAGTTGATGATACGCGCCAAGTCGGCGTTGGCCATGAGTTCCTCTGGAATCGCCTTGCCCTGTTCACCATAAATGGTGGAAAGTTCGTCGAGGGCACCCTGAGACCAGATGCAGAATCGTCCGACGTGTCCTCCGGGTGCCAATTGGAGCAGATTCAATCTCGTGACGCAGCAGAGCTCCACTCCGGGCAAGTTGCGAAATGCCTGTTCGACGCCATCGTTATTCTTGTAAATGACGAGAGGGCCACGACGGAGAGTGTATCGACGATTGCGCGCCTTACCCTTCCCGGCCCGAATGCGTTTGGAATCCGCCGCCTTCTCGACGTCGGCCAACGCCCCGAGGGCCGAGAGCACATCCTTGGCCACCGAAGTCTTCTTGGCGTTCTCGAGGGCATCGTCCACCACCAATGGGATCTCGGGAACGTCGTCGATCTTGTGTCCGCGCGCCATGACCAGCGCCGGGACGGCCGAGGCGGCCAACGCCGACGCAACGGCGTAGCGACGCTGGGTGAGATTGATCTTGCGATGCCACTTCCTCCAGGTCTTGGTGGGGGCGAACATGCGTCCGCCGCGACACATGTTCCCGTAGGCACCCTGTCCGGAACGACTGGTGCCGCCGCCTCCGACGCGTGGGATACGCGCCACGGCGCGGCCGGTCCCCCAGGAAGCGGCGGTGACTCGTTTGCCCGCCCAGGGGGAGACGGCGTAGGCCTGACGGTGGTTCTTGTTCATGTTGGTGTGGACGAATTGGACAATGTCCGGTCGGATGGGGGCCGACATGACGGCGGGTAGGGTGGTTTCGCCGGATTTGGTGCCGTCGAGGGAGAAGACGGAGACGAGAGGACGAGCGGCCATGGTGGTTGAGTGAGGTTATTTAGTAATTGACGGAGAGCTGTTTTATACCTGCGATCCTCAGGAGCGGTCCGGTTTGGTTCTATGGTGGGTCGGTCGGGATGAAACTCGACACGTTAATGACGAGTTGATTCTTGATGCAGGGATGTACGGTGCATGGGCGTTGGAGCTGTGATGGCGGGAAAGGAGGATGAGTTTACCGATTATCGGATTACTTGAGTTTTGTGTTTTCAAATTTCGCGATACTTCCTACTGTGAATACATTCACAACTTCGCCAAATTGGGGACACACTACCCACCACTTTCAGCACGGCACAGCTCTCTTCGTTTATATTCAATAGTAAGTTTGGTCATACCATCATTTACTGTTAAACCTCTGGAGGCGACGAACAATTATTCAACCAGAAGTAATCAATCATGCCAGAAGTCCAATCCGTCCAAGTCTTCGGAAAGTAAGTCCATTTGTTTGAACTAGCTAGGGGGGCAAAGGCGAAACCAGTGTGACGCTGTGTGCCACCGCCCCCCATCAACCGACATCATTAGTAATATTGTCCGTCGATGGTGGTCCTTGCGGTTGTCAACGCTCTAGATGTTGTGTCTCCGGACAATATAATAGATCTCGATGCGTTTTCTATTCTCAATCGTTTCGTCTAACACCACCTCGTCCAATAAATCGACTCGACCGTGCAGGAAGAAAACCGCCACCGCATGCGCTTACGCCAAACAAGGCCGCGGTCTCATCAAGGTCAATGGTCAACCCATTGAAAACATTGAACCCGCCGGCCTGCGTCTCAAGGTCTACGAACCCGTCCTCATCCTCGGTCAAGACAAATTTGCGGCGCTCGATATTCGCATACGCGTCAAGGGCGGCGGTATGACCTCGCAAATGTACGCCATTCGCTCGGCCATTGCCAAGAGCATCGTGGCCTATTATGCCAAGTATGTCGATGAGAGTTCCAAGAATGAATTGAAGGCGGCGCTTCTCGCGTATGATCGCAATTTGTTGGTCGCCGATCCCAGGAGGAGGGAACCAAAGAAATATGGTGGACGGGGTGCTCGTGCGCGATTCCAAAAGTCGTACCGTTAAACAGTAATAAGAATCACTAAAGAGTCTGCAATCATCTTCTGTGCCCTCTGACAACCCTTGTCTCTATAGAAAACTAGAATTCAATTGACTCGAAAACTCCCTAGATGAGGATACCCTCACTCGTTTACCTCGAACTTAAACATTGCACATCACTTTTCGAATTCAACTGCCATGATGTTAGCAGACGAACATACTATCCTAACAACATCATTATAATATCTCGTCACAGATGAATGCTACATAGTCGTTCACTTTCCAACACCCACCCCACTCCACCCCCTTTCCTTCAACAATCCACCGATATATCCCAATCTCTTGCCATTGACTCCGAAATCGCTATCTCCCAATCGACTCGCGCTCCGAAATTCAAAGGATGCATTGTTTCCATCACTATTTAATGACGATGATGATTCAATGACCAAATCATCGACAAAGGGTTTGCCACCATTAAACAACTTGGCAAATGTTCCCTTTCCAGAGCTGCGATATTCCAGTACAATTGATCCAGTAGTTGCACCGCCGCCGTTGGAAGAAGGAGCCAGAGTGTCCGAGATGAAAGTGTATCCCCCTCCATCAACTTTGCCATCCTCCAATCCTCCTTGGGGATAGGAATTGAGAACAGATCGCAGCTGAGAAATGGCATCCGCCGATGAGGTAGAAGGGGGGGGTGTCCACGTCTGACGAACGCAGTTCTTCGATCCGGGTGGACAGGATTGGATGGCGTACGCGGCGGGGGGACTGGCGGCGGAAACAATGCCAGAGATGCCGAGTATGGATGTGAATGCGTTGTTGATCGACTCGCGACGGGAGCAGATTGTTGCTCCGGAGGACGGTCGCGATGGTGAAGAAGGGTGTTGGAAGCCGTGGACAGCAACGAGGGATGATGATGATGTGGTGATGATGGCCACGACCACAAAGAGGAGGAGGTAGTAGGACTGAGGAAGATGCGGCATGGTGATTGTGATGGGGTGCGTTGGAAAGAATTAAAATGAAAGAAGGTATCCAGAAAGAAATAAGATTTCAGATGATTTTTCTGATTTCTGTGATGTCGCCGTGTTGTTGTTGTTGTTGTGTTTTTTATGGCGCTTTTCAACGGTGCGTGTCCATCCCGCCCAAACTTTATCTGCCACGTGTACGCATATTATTTAGTCTGGCCTTTGCTTGTTGCCATGCAGGGCCGGCATCATCGATCTATCGCGATCGGCGGCGGCAGGCAGAGCCCTCCCAGATATCCTAGTAGCTCTGTAGGCACTCAACTCTCAACTCTCACACGCTTGTTGATTACTACACTACATTACACAACAAGGCAATACCAGTAGCAGTAGAAGAGTCGGAGATCAGGCTTCACGATGCGAGGTGACATTGATAATCTCGACGAGCAAATAGAAAGACTTCGGAACGGTGGGACATTGACGGAAAATGAGGTGAAAATTCTTTGCGATAAAGTGAGTTTGCGTGCATGATATTATTTTGGATGTGTGGCGTGGAGTGTCTTGGTGGGGAAAAAGTTGGTTATGGGTTCAAAGCAACACTGTTAGACTAGACGAGACTTAGCCTGCGACTGGCAATCGCGCCCACGTGGTGATGTTAAGTCTGGGAGATGGCCTTGATCATTCTTCTGGCTCAGATCCTTTATCTCTTTCATATCCACTTCTTCTGTCGTTCAGGCAAAAGAAATTTTAGGTCAAGAATCCAATGTCCAACCCGTCTCAGCCCCGGTTACCGTCTGTGGTGATATCCACGGTCAATTCTACGATCTTGCCGAGTTATTCCGTATTGGCGGATCCTGTCCAGAGTCCAACTATCTATTTATGGGGGACTACGTCGATCGGGGATACTACTCTTTGGAGACGGTAACTCTCCTCATGGCCCTGAAGGTTCGCTTTCGAAATAGGATAACTATATTGAGGGGAAATCATGAAAGTCGTCAGATTACACAGGTGTAAGTATGTTCGAAGCTGCGTAGTATCTTTGTTCACCTTAATATCCAATGTTTCTTGGTTGTAGCTCAAAACATTCATGAATCATTCACTTCTCCCCTCCCTCGAAATTCCGTCGACAATAATTCATGATAGCTATGGATTTTACGACGAGTGTCTACGAAAATACGGCAATGCCAACGTATGGAAGCACTTCACGGATACCTTCGACTACCTTCCCATGACGGCGGTGGTGGCCGATCGGATCTTTTGTCTGCATGGCGGTCTGTCGCCATCGATTGATACGTTGGATCATGCACGGGAGTTGGATCGAGTGCAGGAAGTGCCGCATGAGGGGCCCATGTGCGATTTGGTTTGGTCGGATCCAGATGATAGGTAAGAATGCTAGTTTGAGAAATGGAAAGTCGGGACTAATGATGCATGAAATGAGTTATTTGCTTCGTATGAACGTGGTGCTAAATCTCATTCTTTGTCCTTTCCACCATTATTTCACCAATAGGTGCGGTTGGGGTATTTCACCTCGTGGTGCGGGCTACACCTTCGGACAAGATATTACCGAACAATTCACCCACATTAATAACTTACACTTCATTGCACGCGCTCATCAGCTTGTTATGGAGGGGTATCAGTGGCAGCATAATAGAACGGTCGTTACCGTTTTCTCTGCCCCGAATTACTGTTACAGGTGTGGGAATCAGGCGGCGATAATGGAGGTGGATGACGATGTGGATCATGTGGATAAGGAGGCAATTCATGATCATATCAAATTGTGAGTTGCTTTTTGTTTTGTTTGCAAGATTTTTCATTGTTCAATTCCATCAAATGCTAATACTAGTTCGATTTTTTCCTTGGTTTCTTTAGCTCGCAATTCGATCCAGCACCGAGGGACGAAAACTGGCATAAGAGCGGACGAACTCCCGACTACTTCCTTTAAGGAGACGGGGTATCAAAATTACGGTGTGAAAAAAGTGGATACATGTAAGGTTCAAGTTGCAGGAGGGAGAGTTCGAGGGTGAATGTATTTGCGGAATGACTGCAGTACCGATAGAAGATGCTAATAGGATCATATTAAACTAATACATCGCGGACGCTTTGACTTTGCTACCATCTAGCATTTTAAGACCTGTGCAATAGCACTAAGGGATAAAATAGTAGCTAGTGATGATGGAAGTGAAGGGGGATCCTCGCGTAGAGGAAGAGAGACGAAGAAAATGCATCATTAAATTAAAAACATGTTGTACAATCAAATTTAAGACGACCGTAAACTTCTTTGGTTTCAAACATGACTTTCACCATTTTTCGTAGAATCAGGGTGACCATAATTCATAGGGGGCATCGGACCCAGGTGGTGGGGTGGTGGCATCATCCCCCCCTGCGTTTGGGCCCACATAACTCCAGCACGGAATGCCTCCCACATCTGACCTTGCATGTGATGGGGCATGGAGTTGATTCCCATGAAGCTGTTAATGTAGTTGTAGGGAGAGGAGGACATCATATTGTTGTTTGCTGGGGATGTAGGAACGGGGAGAGTGGGATTGTCGTTAATCACATCGGGATATTTGATCTGCTCGCACCACTTTGTAAGATGATGACAAGGGTGTGAGTTGACTGTGCATAGAACAATGGGCACATCCTATTCAACTACTCCTTGAATGCAAACAAAATCTGTAACATACCTTTAGAGTGATTTTCTTGGCTGATACTTCCGCGAAAAAAGTTTTAGAAGGATGAATCGGAGACAAATTATCGCTCTTGTTCTCCTCTTCCTCCTCTTCCGCCACCACCTCCTCGTGAGCAGCATCATTGGTATCCGCCTCGGTATTTCCCTCCTCTTCCACTTTCACTGTCGAAACGGGATCGGGCGTCGGCTTACCATCGCAATTCGCTTCCGCCTTCCTCTTCTTCTTCCTAGAAAGGCGCAAGTTCATTAGGTGATCATCCACCGCAGATCTAGGAACCAGTTTAATGTACACGGTTTGATACGGCGGCGTGGTATGCTTCGAGACAGTCCTGCAGTGTTCCCGGGTGTAATTTTTCTCTTTGCACATTTTGCAAATGGGTTGCCTCGACATGAAACCATCGGAAGGACCACGGCACATGTCAGGCATGTCTTGCAAGGAGGCCACGACGGGTATGTCCGCAATGTATTGGGATCCATCCTCTCGTTTCTCCAATACGGCCTCCGTGAGTGTCACAACTATGTAGGTAGCCTGCCACGGTAATGCCTTGTGTTCATCACGCTGACGGCATAGCTCGCGACTGCGGTAATTCTTCTTGCAGCGGAGGCAGACGGGTAGTTTGCGTGGAGGAAAGGGTACGTCAAAGGCACGCGGCATACCGGGGAGATGAATGGTGCACAGCTGAAGCTGTGTCCCGTTACTCTCCAGCTTCTTCGTGGGAAGAGGGCCCGCTGACGACATCATTCCAGGGTTGGCGTACAAGGCAGTGTAAGGCGGCTGATACATGGATGGGAATCCTCCTCCCATGACAGGGGGGTAGGGCATCATCGTATGAGGTGGGAAAGGAAATGCTCCCCCCCCCATCACCGCCCCTGGACGCATGCTTCCAGGTGGAGGTTGATAGCCGTATCCCATGCCACCACCTGGCCCGAGTCCTAGCGGCGTCGATGGTACCATACCGTTCATGTCTATTGGAGCTGGAACATGCTGCTGCTGTAGTTGCTTGCTTGGGATGGTGTCCCCCCCGCCAGCTTCGGTATCCTGGTCGGCTTTGACCTCATTGTCATTGATATTGTCGTTGGCATCTTCGTCCTGCTGCAGCGGGGCCGACACCAACGGCACAAGAATAACAGCAACATGGCGATAAATAGCCAGGTAATCAGAAATCGAAGTTCAAAAGCAACATCGAATAAATAAAGTCCTTCATCGCTTTCATCAGACGGCCGCGCGACTTGAGGGGGATTGTATGTCACCGCGACATCAAGCCTATCACTCACCATGGCGATAGTAAATAATGAAATAGATTTAAAATTCTCTACAAAAGATGATTATCGCGCGATTTATGTGCTAATTTCTAATTTGGAATTTCGGCACGTACGTAAATAGATACATCTGTACATCCGTATGTATTAGCTACTCTCACTCGAGATGCCTTTTATTCAACGGATCTCGAGGGATCTCGTCGGTGGCCAGGGGTGAAGCGGAAGAAAGCATGATTTGGTCCTCAACTGTGTTGCCCAAGGCCCGGACAATGGTCGCAACGACAACTCTGTTTGCATCATCGTACTGTTTTTTGGCATATCGTTCATATGATCAACGGGCTATTTCCAAAGAGGAAGTGAGTTGCGCTCGCGATGCACTAGCACACATCTCACCACCATCAACATCATCGACCCCTTTAATGGCAGAAGTATCGTCGTCGTCGTCGTCAATGTCATTGAAATCGAAATCCCATAATTCAATGGGTGACAAACATATGCAAAATCTAACTGAATATGGAGCCACGGTCGTTAAGAAGACACTCTCGCATTCACAGCTCGTCGAATGGAAAAAAATTACCAAAGGAGAATTCGATGCTGCTGCGCACACAAAAATCATCGACAGGCGCAACAACATCGTGTGGCAATCGGGTAGAGCGCATTGCCACATATCCAAAACTTCCATTCACTATAATAAAATGAATCAAGTTGGTAGTGGCTGTGACTGTGATGATGAAATCAACATCAAGGCAGTACATTCCTCGTCTAGGTGGGCAGATCGTTGGCGACGACGAAAAGGAAGCATCGAAAGACAAGACGAGGGTATCACGAGAGAATCGCGTCAACTACCACCCTCGCCATATCTACAGGATATTGTAAAATCCTACTTCCAACGCCATGGTATACAGCGATACATGCTAACCGACGTTCAATTTCTCAACGCCTATCCACAATCGAGCAATCAAATTTGGCATCGAGACAATACAAGGCGAGGTTTGACGGCCATTGTGGCATTATGTAATATACGGGACAACGGTCCAACAGAATTAATATTGGGCTCACATCGATCAAACTTTTCGGTCTGGACGAAATGGTGGGATAGTATTCAGAACTGCATCCGGGGTATCAGTAGGGAGAATGAGAATGATGGCACATTCTTGGAAAACAATGTGCCATCACTCCTACTAGGATGCATTGACGCTGGAGATACGTTATTGTATGATGCAAGATTATTCCATCGAGGGAGAGGCTACGATAAAGCAAATTATTTAGTTATCGAAGATGACAGTGAAAAAGAGAATACTGTTCTCGATCGACCGGTCTTGGTACTTCGATGGGATGCTGCCAACACTCCACCACCTGGGGCGGGTATCATTGTCACTTCAATTAATGCATATGTTGGATCTATGATGTACGCTTCTTTGTCCATGTTGCGGAAGATAACTGAATATTGTAAAGAATGAATTCCTGAAAAGTATCGTACCATAGAACAAATACTTATGTACTTAGTTCACCATTTTCTTGTCTTGTTTCCTTCCGATCCTCTCAGGAGTAGTAGTAGGAGCTGGGATTATTAGGATAGAGCCATGGCTTCCACCGATGGTGGCACTATCTCTGTCTATGTTCTTTTCCTTCCTGATGTCATTGGACCTTGAGCGCCATAGGGCATCACGTGCATCAAAGACCGCTGCTCCATTGCCATCCCCGGCACCAGCAGCATCACCAGCTTTGGCAACATAACCACCGGTCTGGCACCAGCACCAGCATCGATGACCACCACCTCACCACCAATGTCAACTCCATTGCCTTTGCCCTCACCGGCCTCGGCACCATCTCCGGCACCGGCTACATCACTGGCACCTGCTACGGCACTGGCACTAGCACCTACCACCCTGGTCCCAGTGCCATCACAAGAAACCTCAGTCCTGCTTCTGGTCCCATCATCTTTCATGGCTTTGACCACCACCTCCGATGCATTGATTACAATAGTCTCCTCTGTTGACGATACTTGGTCCCCCATCATTGCTGGTTATCCACACAGGGAGACCCAGCAACCCCACCAATACTCACCACCCCCCCTCCTCCAGCTGTATCCCACTGAGGCATTAACTTCAGTGTAGACCCCAACTTTGCTCTTTGGGATGATGAGTCTGGGGGTAAACAACACTCAGTGGGATGAGGGATGACTACAACCTGGGGGGATCCGACATATGGTAGAATGACTACAAACCCAAGTCGGATTGTTTTCTCACTGCTTGTTCACCACTCACCACCAAGTTACTAGGGGGGGGGCACATCTCAAAAAACCAATGGGTAATAATCTTAGCTGGAAATGTCAGCTGTGTCGTGTCGGCAGGATTTGTCCCAATTGCTGACAATGCTGACATGTCGGCAATGTGTCGCTGACATGTCGTCATGGTTGTCGGCAACATGACATGCACTTTGGCCAAATTGAACGTGATGCCGTCGGCGACATGTCACGTGTCGGCGACATGTCGCCGACATGATTAGTACACTACTACTACTACTACTACTACTACTACTACTACTACTACTATTACTATTACTACTACTACTACTACTACTACTACTACTACTACTACTACTACTACT
>JALLBB010000784.1:0-11901 GCA_036939735.1 Discostella stelligera
CGGCGCGCCGACATGGACAATCAGACTCGACTGATGGCCAATGTCAGCAAGCTGTTGGCAAAGACAGCCCCTGTTGCCAAAATTTGCCGACAAAGTCGTGTGTCGGCAACGTGTCGGCGACATTTTGCCGACATTTCCAACTAAGCAAATTCTCCCCTACCCTCCTCTCCCAAGGTGATTTTGGATACAAATCTGAGACTCCATGGGATATTTAAGCCAGAATTTGGCGGGAAGCAACCCACACCAAATCCTTTTCTTAAATCCCCTAGCACCATCAATTTGTTATGCAAATAGAATGATGACGGTTTGGCTCTTTCTTGTTTGCAAATCATGTACAGATAACGATTACTGGCTACCTAAGGTGTTCCATGTAGTTCGTTCTGTATCCTTTGTTTTCCATCTGTGCTGCCTCATCTAGATATCTCTGATTGACGAACTACCTATGGGCCTACCTAAGTACGTACAACAGGGGGAGAGGCTCCAAGCACGAAAAAATGATCTCCACGAAGGAACCAATTCTCTTTTCTTCCCCTCGAAGGCGCAAACTTCCAATATTATTTTTTGCGGCCGAGAATCCAGCAGCAGAAAGGTTGACAAGGCAGGGTGCATCCAGGAAGCATCGTACAGCTAAAAACAACAGAGAGCATCATCGCATCATCAGCAGCACAGAAGAAAAAGATACGGTGAAACACCTGGATCATAAAGAAACTTCACTGAATCCGCGCCCGTCGATAACCTCTTCTAACCATGCTTTCCATCTCTGCGGCCCGTCGTGTTACCGCGGGTGCACGTGTCACGAGAGGAGGTATTAGTGTCGGCGTCGTCGGTGGAGGAGGCAGCAGTAGCAGTAGCCTTCGCCGGCCACTGTCGTCCTTTCTCTCCAATCGAGCAGGTTCTCCCGCACTTCTTCTACTTCGCACCCAGCAGCCACAAAAACTGCTTTTCCCATCATCCTTCTACTCCACTGAGCGAGTTCTTGCCCTACGAGCTGGTAACAAAGTTGAGAAGGATGTATTGCCCAAGACACTGTACGTCCCCGAACGTGAAACTGAAAATTGCGGTGTGGGACTAGTGGCCAGTCTTAAGAGTGTGGCAAGTCGCAAGGTTGTGGAAGATGCCGATGAAATGTTGATTCGGATGAGTCATCGTGGTGGGGTAGGATGTTGTCCTGCTAGTGGGGATGGTGCTGGTGAGTTGTTAGTTTATCATGCCTAGATATCCAGTTCATTACCGCTGAGGTATTTTGGGAAAGGAAGTTGATGTTGATGTTGATTAATTTGTCAACTACAATTTTCTGATGTGTCATGTATCTTCTCTAATTTCTTTCATCTCGTTCCCCTGAAGGAATGCTTTTTGGTATGCCCGATGCATTTATGCGCCTCAAGGCCAAGGAGGCACTCGGCAAAGTCCTACCCCCTCAGGGCGAATATGCGGTGGGGAACATCTTTTTCCCTCCCGAAAATCCAGAGGTATTGAAGGATTGCAAGGCTATTCTCGAGAGGCTGACGAAACAACGTGGTCTGGAGGTACTGGGATGGCGTCCAGTACCCGTGGATAATTCCATGTTGGGACAGGATCCATTGGATTCGGAACCTGATACGGAGCAGGTGAGAGAATCTCATTAATTGACTCTCATAGACACACATTTAGACCGCACCTGAAAAAAATCCATTTCCTCGTTTTGATGAATCCCCTGCAGCTCTTCATCGCAAACAGTGGTCCCAAGAAACTCTCCTCACGTGACTTTGAGCGGGAACTATTCCGTGTCCGCAAAATGGCCGAGGAGGAGGCATCGGCCATGCTCGGCCCCGAAAGTGGCTTCTACATAAACTCTCTCTCCTCCCAAACAATTACGTACAAGGGTCAATTGACTCCGGAGCAAGTGTCACAGTATTATCTCGATATAAAGGATCCATCCTTCGTCACCCACCTAAGTCTTGTACACTCGCGGTTTTCGACGAATACCTTTCCAAGCTGGGAACGTGCCCAACCAATTCGAATGATGTGCCACAATGGGGAAATTAATACACTTCGGGGAAATAAGAACTGGATGTTTAGTAGGGGTGGACTCATGGCCTCGGATTATTTTGGTAACGACACTCATCAGCTCTTACCCGCCACGTCGGATAACATGTCCGACTCTGGAAATTTTGACAGTGTCCTTGAGCTTATGGCCAAGGCATCGGAACGGAGTTTGCCCGAAGCTGTCATGATGATGATCCCAGAAGCGTGGCAGGACAATCCCAATCTGAGCGAGACGAAGAAGGCATTCTATGAGTACAATTCGTGCCTCATGGAGCCATGGGATGGGCCTGCAATGGTAGCCTTCACAGATGGACGTTACATTGGGGCCACACTGGATAGGAATGGATTGCGCCCTTCTCGATACTACGTTACCAAGGATGATCATGTAATTCTGTCCTCGGAAATTGGTGTCATACCTGAATTGAAGGATGCTGATGTGAAAATCAAGCATCGTCTCGAGCCTGGTAAAATGTTCTTGGTCGACTTCGAAACACAACGCATCGTTCCCGACGACGAGATTAAGGAACAAATCGCTTCGAAAAATCCATATGGCGAGTGGGTTCAGGAAAAGTTAATTGATTTGGAGGAGTGGACGAGCGAGGCCGGAGTCAATGTTATGCCATTCGATTTTTCACAGACCAATCGAAAGCTAAATGTCTTTGGCTACTCCGGCGAGCGCCTTGAAATGCTGATCTTGCCTATGGGTATTGGTGGGAAGGAAGCTCTGGGAAGCATGGGAAATGATGCCGCCCTGGCTGTACTTTCCGACAAGCCACGCCAGATCAATGAATACTTCAAGCAGCTCTTCGCTCAGGTAACGAATCCTCCTATTGATCCAATTCGCGAAGAGATTGTAATGAGTCTTGTATGTCCCGTCGGGCCTGAGGGAAATTTGTTGTCCGATCCGAATAAGGAGCACTGCAAGCGATTGAATGTGAGGAATCCTGTGTTGACGCTGGAAGAGATGGAAACCTTGAAGAGCAAGGTATATATTGACAAGGATGGGAAGAAGGCTTTTTCAACGCATGTGATTGATTGCACTTTCCCTGCTGGGTCGGGTCCAGATGGTATGCTTCAGGTGAGTGTTAATGTTGCGCATGGTACATATCTTGCGTGTTGCCGTGTCATTTATTTTTGGTACGCTACTCTTAGGCGCTCGAAAGGATATGCGACGAAGCAGCTGATGCTATCCAAGGCTCCATTGGCGAACATGGGACTGAGGCCATAATCCTTTCCGATCGTCTTACTGGACCAGACCGCATGGCTTTGCCATCATTGATATCTGTCGGTGCTGTACATCAACATTTGCTGAAGACGAAGCAACGCCCCAAGGCTGCGATCTTCGCCGAAGCAGGTGATTGTAAGGAAGTTCACGACTTTGCGACAATGTTTGGGTATGGTTGCGATGGTGTGTGTCCATACATGGCGTACGAGGCATTGTGTAAGATGAATGCCGATGGATTGGTCGAGGCCAAGAGCAAGACACCATACACCGACGATAAAATCATGACTAACTATAGGAAGGCCGTTGCAAAGGGATTGTTGAAAGTGATGTCTAAGATGGGTATTTCGACTCTTCAAAGCTACAAAGGTGCTCAAGTATTCGAGGCGGTTGGTTTGGCTGATGAGATTGTCTATCGGTGTTTCACGGGTACAACAACTCGAATTCAGGGCACCGATTTTGAAGCATTGTACCGCGATTTGGAGCGTTTGCATCAGCTCGGATACCCCGATAACAGCAACATTGGCACTATTTTGGTGCAAAATGATGGCCAGCTGCATTACCGTGATGGTGGAGAAGCCCATCTGAACACCCCAGGTGCGATGGCGAATTTGCAGGTGAGATTGCATGCTCAGGCGTGTCACAAACCGCTTCCCAATTATCTCACGTTCTCTTACCATCTCTTTTGATAGATTGCGGCACGCACCAACTCTCGCGAAGCCTACAAGGAGTTTGCTCGTCTAACCAATGAGCAGAACATGAAGGTGACGCTTCGTGGTCAGCTTAAGTTCAAGTTTGACCCATCTTGTTCAGTGCCTCTGGAGGAAGTCGAGCCAGTTCAGGAAATTGTGAAGCGGTTCGCCACCGGTGCTATGTCCCTAGGGTCGATAAGCAGAGAAGCTCACGAGACTCTTGCCAAGGCAATGAACGCAATAGGCGGAAGATCCAATACTGGAGAGGGAGGCGAGGACCCCAAACGCTTCCTTGATAATCGAAGGTCAAGCATCAAACAGGTTGCATCAGGTCGCTTTGGCGTGACATCACATTACTTGGCAAATAGCGACCAAATTCAAATCAAAATGGCCCAGGGTGCCAAACCTGGTGAGGGCGGTGAGCTGCCGGGGTTCAAGGTTTCCGAATATATAGCTGAGAATCGCCACACGACACCAGGTGTGGGGTTGATATCTCCTCCACCTCACCACGACATCTACTCTATTGAGGACCTTGCCCAGCTCATTCATGATTTGAAGAATGCTCAGCCTACTGGGGAAGTTTCAGTGAAGCTTGTTTCTGAAGTCGGTGTCGGTGTTGTCGCTGCAGGTGTAGTCAAGGCCCTTGCTGATCACGTTACAATTAGTGGTCACGACGGAGGCACAGGCGCTGCAGCGTGGACTGGGGTCAAGGGCGCGGGCCTTCCGTGGGAGCTTGGTCTCGCGGAAACACAGCAGACATTGGTCCTGAACGGCCTCCGTGATCGCGTCAAACTTCAAACAGACGGTCAGCTCAGGACGGGACGTGACGTTGCCATCGCTTGCTTACTTGGTGCGGAAGAATTCGGGTTTGCTACCGGTCCACTCATCGCCATGGGTTGCATCATGATGCGGAAGTGTCATTTGAATACTTGTCCTGTTGGAATTGCGACGCAAGATGAAGAGCTGCGAAAGAAGTTTGCCGGTCAGCCGGAACATGTTATGAACTACCTTTTCCTAATGGCAGAGGAAGTTCGTGAAATCATGGCCAAGTTAGGTTATCGAAAGATGGCAGATATGATTGGCCAGACGCAGCACTTGGAGGTGAACAAACGTGGTTTACATTACAAGAGTCGGGGTCTTGACCTGTCTCCTCTTCTGACGCCAGCATCAGAGCTTAACCCAACTGCTGGAATTCGCAACCTGACTACCCAATATCATGGTCTTGATAAGGCAAAGGACAATGCCCTCATTGAGAAGGCAAAACTTGCGCTGGACAACGGGACACCCGTGGCTTTTGACGAGACCATTGATAATTTGAACCGCACTTGCGGCACTATGCTCTCGTATGAAATCTCCAAACGTTACGGGAAGGATGGCTTGCCTGATGACACGATCCGGATCAATATGAAGGGTCATGCAGGTCAGTCTTTTGGATTTGTTCTTGCCAAGGGTATAACTATGGTAGTTGAAGGAGATGCCAACGATTACGCTGGGAAAGGGCTCTCTGGAGGTAAGATTGCCGTGTTCCCTTCCCAAGAAGTAATAAATGATGGATTCGTTCCCGAGGACAATGTCATTGTTGGCAATGTTTGCCTGTATGGAGCAACGTCGGGCAAAGCTTTTTTCCGCGGCAAGGCGGGTGAACGTTTCTGTGTGAGGAATTCTGGTGCCTTAGCTGTTGTTGAAGGTACCGGCGACCATTGTGCCGAGTACATGACCGGTGGAAATCTCGTTGTACTGGGTGACACGGGTAGAAACTTTGGAGCCGGAATGAGTGGAGGTATTGCGTATGTTTATGATCCCCATGGAAAGTTCCCCGAGCGATGCAACATGGGACTTGTGGCTCTAGAGGAGATAGATACTTCCGAGGAGAAGGAGATAGTATATGGCTTCATCCAAGAGCATGTAGAAATGACTGGAAGCCCCGTCGGCCAGAGAATGTTAGAGAATTGGGAAAGTGAGCACAAGAAGTTCGTGAAGGTTTTCCCACATGATTACAAGCGCGTTCTTGAGGAGCGAGCCGCGGCAAAGAAACAGATGGCGGCATGAATGTAGATTCGACTCAACTACTTGTGTGTGATGATTAATAATTTAGTGGATGTGGATAACATCATTCCTCGACTAGAAAAATCCCGCAGTTGATACCTCTACTCTCCAATTCATACCTGTAGTGATCTGCATGTTCTTCACAGGAATACTCTCTTATGATTGCCTCGCCATGATCATGAGCACGCTTCATCTTCAGGTACGATTCCTCTTCTGATAGCTCTGCAACCTCGACGAGACTTCTACATATGTAGCTTCGCGTGTTGACGGCGTCGTTGAACAACTTGAGTTCCCACCTTTCACATTTATCATCATGTTCACTTCCGCTGAGAAGACGTCGTCTACGTGCCTGGCCTACGCCTCTCTTGCCAACAAGAGGGGTGCTGTCGAAATCGACTGCTGTCAAATCCAACAGGAACTGTGATCGACTTGTCGAAGGAGATCGATTAGAAGTCATCGCAGGTGAAAGAGTGAATGCTTGGGACTGGGGCAACGCCAAAAAAACGAATGTGTAGGCAAGCGAGAACATGATAACTTTTTTCACGTGGAAATAATGGTCGTCACTTGGAAGGTTCGAAAGATTGTGAGCTTTTGTTACGTACCCGCTCTGCAGCAGATCCTGCAGCGTGGTCGGTTGTGGCTCCCGTTGCCGTTGACGGGTCAAAACAGCACAGAGCAAGAAGAAGATACCCTGATGCCTACTTGGGCATTTTCTGACACGAAATAAATAATGAAGATCAGTTTGGAGGAGGCGGTGGTATTCGGCTGCCAACGACGACAATTAAAAAGTGCTTGAGCGAGATCTACTTTCCGAGAGATACCGGGCCAACTCCTTACGTAGGTAGTACTCAGTTGCGTAGAGAAGGAACCGCGAAGCCAACGAAGCGCGTACTGTTCGGCCTGAAAGCGCGCAGCCAGAGGAATACTTCCATAATATCGCTCATCCACATCGGGAGAGATCCCAACGAATCAGCCATCGCAATCCCTCTCCTATCGCGCGAAGACTGACCATGCAAGAGTATAGGCAATTTGAGTGCTCCCCTTCATTAAAAGCGTGTCGCAGAAATGGCGTGACCAAGTCCAACTTCACTCAACCGCAAGCCAATTGTGACTTGAAGTCTCCAATCCAAATGCAAATCAGCAGTGCCAAGTTTGCAAAGGTGCTTTCCTCCGGTTGCATGCTTCACGCAGCCCTCGAGCTTGGCATCCCAGATCTTGTGACGACGATGCTGGCCAAGCGTTTCCCTATCTTTCTCAGTCAAATGGACGAACGCGGAAGATATCCTATTCATGTCGCATGCGCTTATGGAGCATCGTCTAGGTTTGTGGCGCTTTGTGCTCGCTCAAACCCCTCATCTGCCGCCGCTAGGGATATCGACGATAACACACCCCTTCAACTCCTCTGCAAGGGTACATGGAAAGGCGACTGGAATCTAAACATCAACCCATCAGCGGGGAAGGATATGATACGCATCCTCGAAATACTATATCTCGATGTGCCAGCATCACTACTTGTCTCTGAAGATTCCAGCGGTATAGGACCTATCGAAACCGCTATCAACTCAAATCTCGACCTCAATTTCATCGTCGCTCTGCAGGAAAAGATTGCACACTTGAGTAAATCAAAAGCTCATCAAAAATTCGTGGCAACACGTACGTCGATGAAGTTTTCACCGGCAGCGTATGAAGCGTGAATCGTTGTTGACAACTCAGCGTGTCTTTGGTGGACACGCGTTCTATGTAGTAATGAACAATTTATAATTGCGAGAAGTCGAATCATAGACTGTGTGTATACGTAGTTTGATTGAATTCAATCTATAGCCCATGATTGTGGAGATTATCGACCCTGACTTGATAAATGAAGTTTTGGCCTCAGTGTCGAAAGATCTGGAAATGAAAACGAATTCTTCGACAGGGGCACAGAAACGATGGCATTTAATGTTCTCGCTTGATCCACAAGATCTCTCCAGTAAGGATTGACCACGATGGATCGTGTACTCGCAATTACAAAAAGAAAGTGCTTCGCTCTGGTTAAAGACACATTCATCCTCCTTACATCACTTAAAAATCCAATCCCTTTCCCACTACCAGAGGCACGTACACATGACAAGATAACGATACTCGCTTCTCTTCCCTGAAAAGCATCGACGCTGCTGACCTCCACAAGGCGTTCATAATCAGCACCAAGACTGGTAGAAAATAGTCGGCGTAAAAGTGCAGCTTGTTGTGCGTAAGGAGTAATCTAGAAATTGTGACAAGACAGTTATTCTTCAGGATCAATGATACAGTATCAATTGGAGTGCACTGAAAATCATTAATACGCACAACAGCGACCCGCGAGCTGACAGAATACCCAGCTGTACATCGCCTGAGACTGTTGAACAGGTGAAGCGCTAATTGCGCTTCTCCGGCATTTGATAAACTTGTTCCTTCACGCTCTTCAGCAGAATCCAAATCCAAGATAGTAAGCGGCTATCGATTTTCAGAGAACATATATGCAAAATGAGGAATGAATGACCAAAGAGAGATGAAGCCACAAATCGTAAATGACATACCTGAAATGCTGGAAATTTACGAAAAACTTCGCGTTTAAGGGGATTCCCATATTCTGGGTGTTTCACATTCGGTCCATCCACAAGTTGATCTCGGTAGAAAATTCTTCTGGGAAAATGGGAAATTGAGGGATGCATTCTGTACTGTGTGTCTAATAGGTGAATGTCATGTCCAGCCTCTTCTAGCCGCTGGAAGAGACTGCGATCGTACTTTGAAATCCTGCCCGACACATTGAATATTGTCGCAGGTAGTTGCTGCGGGTCACCGACCAAGATGGCATGGCTACTTCCAAGTTGCAATCCAACAAGGGTGGACGGCTCTACGCTCTGAGCGCACTCGTCTATCACAACAACTTCGAACTTCGCTGCTGACTCGAGTGAACGACTTCCCGCTGTACCCAGCGTGGTTGTAACGATGTGTGTTGAATCCAATAAGTGAGTCTCTACCTGTTGTCGAATGACGTTCATGGCATGGCAGTTTGTCCCTCCTTGTATTGCAGTTGCGACGTCCGAGCAAAGCGAATATCGGTCAATTTTGGTGCAAAAGTTGTTGTACCGCTCCACCATCTTGACAACGCGGCTTACATATTTCTTATAGTCGGGCATTGCCTCAGCTGGAAAATGACGCTGCCCCGGCTCAGGGCGTGGCGGGATGTCAAATGTTGTCGTTTTTTCTTTGTGGTTGACAAAGTATACCTGGGCTGTATCTTCATTAATGCGAATTTCCCAGTCTTTCGCTAGAGGGTAGCTCACTGCACTCTTCATAGCATTCATGTAGTGCCTTAATTTGGCTATGTCTGCATGGAGGCGACGACATTCCGTCTTGTATCCTTCTATAGTGTTCTCCAGCTTGGCAGCATCCAAGGAGTTTGTTATGTAGCTCTCGACCTTGACTTCCAAGCAAACATCTTTCACCGATGCACTTTGACCTCGTCCTATCCGAACAATGGAAGGATTATAGCGGCAGCCGTTGCCATCAACGAAACCATCTTCCATTATTTTCAAGATTATATTGTCTACCGCAGCATTGGAAGGTGCACATACAAGAATTCGAGGCCTCTTTTTAGATGCACTAGATAGAGAAAGAGCAGCTCGCTTTCCAACGACTGCATCAAATGACTCAGCAAGCTTTTTAACTTCATGAAAGTAATGGTTCATCTGGCGAATGTGAAGTGCGTTAAGTAATGCACATAATGTCGTTGTCTAGGTTTCGGAAATATGAAGCCAAATAATGTAGTTCAGGACGCGATGGGAACGAACAATGCGATGATATTCCATCAACGCACCTTGCCCGTACCAGGGGGACCCTTGATCAATGTGAATCCTCCATCTCCATACTCGTGAGCTGCCGCCGATATTGCTCCTAACTGTGACAAGTTGAATTTGCGAGATGCATAATCAGCAAATCCTTTTCCAAGAGCCGAAGCTCCTCCCATACTCGAAATAATCTTGGTCTTTGCACGTTTTTCTTCCGCAGAGGGGTCTTTCATAACAAATTCCTCGGAATGGCTGCTGAACGCTCCCCCCTTTGCCTTTGACGATTCCTTTTTTGGTACCATATTTCCAGCAAGGATGTAATTTAATAGAGGAATGCTATCCATCCGACACAATGCCGTAAACTCACGTAGAGACGTGATGTTACATCCAAGATTGAACAATACCAGCTCCGTTGATCGCATTTCTGACCACAATGTTCTCGACACCTGAATCGTCAATCCTTCAATCGATCTTCGAGAGTATTCGATGTGTCCCACAAGTCCAAATCTAGTGCCTGGCTGTGGATGTTGCTGCTTGCGCAACATTCCATCGAACGCATCCCATAAATATGATTCGTTCTCAACTAAGAGAACAATGTCATTCGACATGAACGATCTATCCTCGTAATTCGGAGTTAAGACGCTCTTCACCCTCACGCCTATTGCTTCTGAAGAGCCTCCTTGCACCTTCTCCTTTAATGGCACCAATAGCACACGGATTGGACTTTTTTTGGACGGGTTGGTAGCATTGTTAGCATCATTATCATTATTCTTCCAATACGGTATGTTGGCGATTGCATCCGACAGAATCTGTGCACGCGCCTCATCGAGACACAGGGGTGCCCACAGTGCACAATATTCCCGATACGATGAAAATTTATCCGGAAGTGGTCGCAAGGAAGAAGAAGCGGTTTGCTGTTGTTTCCAACCATGATCTTTTTCCAAACGATCGTCGTGTTTGCGCTTCCCCTGGCGAGAACTACCGCGTTTTCCGTTGCCACTCTTTTTTCCATCATCATCATTATCGTCGTCGTCACGCTTTTATTGATTACTCCCCATCTTTTCATTTAAATCATTGATGAAATCCCACGACATGAGATTCTTCCAATAATCATTCGGTTCAATTTTTTCGTAATGCTTGAGTAACTTTGGTGCATTTGGTTGTAGATACTTGGCAGTGCTTGTGTTGGATAATAGAATGGAGGCGAGGGATCCAGAGTTTGCGGGGATGGAAGTTGAGCTTGCAGCAGCAGCAGCAGCATTAGGAATCGATGCAGTATTTGGTGGTTGAGATGCATTAATGGATGCTGATGCACCTCGAAGCCTGGGTCTTTTTTGGTGGTTGGATATAGGTTTATCAATACCAGCACGTCGGCGGGCGTAGGCCACTACTATTTTGGTATTACTGTCCAGAGGTTGTGGTTGTTGCTGTTGCCGAGCCAGTTGCCGTTGCCGCTGTGGCTCTGACGATGGCTGAGACGACAACCGGTTCTGTGTGACTAGAAGATTGCCACCGCTGACACGATTGTTTCGTCTGAGTGGTATTTCATCATCCAGTACAATTGGATCATCGAGATTGCCGGAACCAACAAATGATTTCACTCCAGCGAGGGAAGCCAGACTTCTAGTACAGCTGCTGCTGCTCGCTCCTCCGCCCTCGACAGAATTTTGAACTCTCTTCTCTCGTGAACCACCCTGATGTGGCGGCGGTGGTTTCTTTGTTGTTTTCACTGTGCTCGTACCATCGCGAGATGCAGCAGAGGAGACTGCTGATGATCGTGCTGTTGCGAGTCAATTAGCTATTTGGCGTTGATGTTCCAATATTTCCGCTTCACTGGATGACATGATGTTGAAGACGTGATCATCAAATTTTGTCATCGTTGTCGTCGTCATTCTCCTTCCCCCGTGGCGGCGTATGATGGCAACGGCGGCGTATGATGGCAACGGCGGCGTTCGATGACAGCGGCGGCGTTCGATGGCAGCAGCGGCTTTCTCTCCCTCCCCCCACTTCTCTTTTCAATCCATTGTTACCACATTTCAATAGGTACTTGCCGTCTCCTAAAGTAGTGCGCAACAATGAATTGAAATAGAGAAGTGGGGGGAGGAAA
>JALLBB010000785.1:0-11880 GCA_036939735.1 Discostella stelligera
GTAGAATATCGAGGCATCAACCCGAACTTGAAAAGACGATATCTCCGTTAATATTCGGAATATTAACAAGATCTTTAGTTGGCTCGACGCGTCTCGTTATTCTCCGCACGGCAATATTTGAAATTTGGACTGAATCAATCGGGGGGAGATAATACAGCCTGTCAAAAGTGGTATTAAATCGGCTATAGATGGGGATATAGATGGGCCCTCATATAGCGCCAAAGGGTGACCACTAGAGATATCTCTGACAAGCAGTTCAGATGATACTCTCCCTCTCTCTCTAGAGAGAGAGAGAGATGCAATTATGCAACAAAATCTAGTACATTTGCATCGATGACGAGCACTGTTTCAGTTTTTCTTCAGGAATGAACGAACTCGACCTACGTTGTCCGAAGAAACAACATGCTCTATTATGGGTGGGACGTCACTAGTGTAACATAAACAAAACAAGAAACGATGTAGTTTCCTTTCGGGACAATCCCTTCCATTATAGTCTTTGATGTCCATCACATTTTACTTCTCTATTTACATCTATTTGTGCCGTCTTAGTGAATAAAATAAACATCCACATCCCATTTTTATCCAGAGATTTGAGTCGGTGATTTCGCTCAATGAGAGAAAGAAATATGTCGGCCAGTGAAACATGTCATTGGCTTCCAATTTACTCTCCGCATGGATAGGAATGTTGGCTGACAATCAGAGCAACAATCAATCCACTGCAATTGTGATTGATCGTGAGCGCAAATAATCGACAGGAGTTTGGTTGAGTTCCCAAGCGAAACACCAGGAAAAATAAAGACAACGAACAATATGATACTCACTATAGCGCCAAGGCTTCCGAGAAAATCAACATGATCAACATACCCACAAATAATTTATTCTCGTCCCCTCCCCCTCCTCCGCCAGCACCATCCTCTTCGGCGTGATCGAATCCACCGCCACCGCCGCTCCTTTCGCCGGTCGAAAATATCACGGATATATTCGAGGTACGATATCCCACCGACCTTACTCCATAATCACCAATGATGCCAATGCAGCCCCCCGCGGCAAGTCCACTCAATCCGCAACATAATCCGGCGCACAAGTGGGCCATACCGGTGTAAATCGAGTAGACGTTTTCACGCGTCCCGACGGTGGGGGTGGAGATGTTGCCGGCCAGAATGACGGCCACGATGAGACCGTAAATACCGATAACTCCCGCCATGACGATGGGGATGACATTTTTCATGACCGATCCAGGATGGCGAATGCCGGTGTTGAGGAGGCTGACGCCTGATTTCCATGTTCCCCACTTTCAGAGGAGTGACGAAGATATATTATTGATGGCATTTTCGGCATAGTTTCATGATGGTAAAATACAAACCACGAGTGAGTAAGGAAAAGAGGAAAATATTTCCCAAGCATTACTTCGAGGCAGGCTCTACTCGCAAGAGATTCCCGAGCAGCTAATTCTCTGTGTCGTTGCAGAAGTACTATTCGTCGTCGTCGTCGTCATTCGTCAACATTACCCGACCAAAAAACGGAACTCACCGCCGATCCCCAGTTACTAAGAACTGCCCCAGAAGCAACACCCATATACCCAAGGCTGATTGCCCATGATGGGCAGAGGCCGTACAATGTTTCGTCTGCCATGGTCTCTATCACGCCGGTTCGTTGTGGTTGTTGCTATCGTTGCGTTGCCGAAGGAGGCGAGTGACCGATCGAGCGAGCCCAGCTTTATTTTCTCGTGTGCTCGAGAAAGATTCATCCAAAGTTCTTCTAAAATGCTCCCTTCGTTCAAAACAATTACTTACCTCGTTATTTTCAATAATTCCGGAGTTTGCCCGTCAACTGCAACGGCAACTTTCTGACACCACCAGCGCTTCTTCGCGGAAAGTGGTGTCAGCTGTTTTTCTCGCATTCAATGGTCAGGAATGTGAGCGAACGAGCCCCCAAAGGGCGTGAGACACTAGTCTATCTGTTGAAATTACATGTTGCAGCAGTGATGATTGTTTTAGTAATTATTTTTTGTGTGCTTTTTCTCGAACAATGTAATCTTTATGAATTTCCAAGGGATGCCAATAGTAATTTTGAGAAGCGCTGGAAATTCGTCCTTGATTCAGCTGATTCGAGGTCGTACGTGGCGCTTGACGTCTTCTTCAAGTTCACCTCGAGGAGAGGTACGATGCGGTGAGGCGCAAGTGCGTGTGTTGCCCAAAAGCGTTTCCAGCCAAGCAAGGCAGCTGTCACCCCCGACACCTTCTACTCACCTCAAAGACATGGCAACCATTCGATGGTCGTATGAATCTCTCGAAATCCAATTATTATTTCCAAGGTCACGATACATTCACCACCTTCCTACCGCGCAGTCGAACTTCATGTCATAGATCTATTGATTGAAACATTATCGTCTACTCGAAGTCCTCATGGCGAAAACGCATGGGTGCTAGAGTAGCTCAAGAAGTTAATATTTTTTTAGTTTCCAAATAATGTGCCAAGCTCGAAAGGACAAACCGAGGATTACATTATTTTCAATTTCAAGCGCTGCCAAAAACGACCAGAAGAAGACTAAGAAGAACGATTGCCATCACAAGACTACGATGAAACTCCCTCGCTGTGGCAGCAGCAGTTCTCATAATCACCAGTTCACCGCCTCGTCGTCGTCGTCCTCGGCGGCAGCAGCGGGCGCACTGAGAGGGAGAGCAGAAGACATTTGGGAGAACACCAACGAGAGGGCGACGATGACCACGATGACGAGAGCTTCGAATACGTCGTCCAACTCGAGCAATGGCCAAGTTCCATTCGCACGACGGTGTGAATCGGCCAACGCGGAAACTGCCGCCAACGCCAACTCTCGACGTCTTCTTTCGCTCCCGAGTAATGGCGACGCTCACGGCATTCGCAAGTCTCGTTGTTCGCACACTGTTTCAAAGGCTTCGACGAATCCTCTTCTTCACTTCCATCGTCCACGTGCCAACGGGGGGGAAGTAGTCGTCGACAACGACGATGACGACGACGAACCAAGCGGCGTTCGCACTCCCGAACTTCCCATCCCGGCGCCCACCACCTCTCACGAAACCAAGAACGGCGATGGCACGGGAGGCAATGTCGACGAAGGAGATTTGACACGCATGTACGACTTCGCGACGTGGAACATGTACGAACGCATCGTTAGCGCGAGACGGCGACGGCTGTCTGCGACTACCACTTCCTCCGGCGGCACGACGTCGACATCCACCGCATCTGCTGATACTGCGGCTGCGACTACCACTAGTACTGCCTCGAGCCATGCTCCTTTTCGAAATAAAAATCATCACGCGACGAGAGGAGGAGGAGGAGATTCCAAGCGACGTGCCTGCGAGGAGAAGAATGGAGGTCAGCATGGCAAAGCGTCGTCGTCGTCGTCGTCATCATTGTCGTGGCTGACTCAAGACTTCAAATCTGCCGATCAGCGCACCAAGATTCATGGATCCTCCGCCGTAACTGTTGCCGCAGTTGCTTCTGCATCGTCCGAGGCAGCAGCAGCGGCCATGACCTCCTCCTCCAAGCCTCAACTCTATTGCAAGAGATCCAGTATTGTCAGCGACAGTGATTCCGCGACACTTGCCACCGCGGACGAGACGGACAAGTCATCGACCACCTCCTCGTCATGGTCAAGAACTGATTCTCCAGGTACCTTCCCCGCCGTGGGAGGAGGTGGTTCGGGCGATGGGAACGAAGCATTCCTAAATCCACTGCGAGCTGCTGGAAATGACAGCAATCCGAATGGTCGCACGTCGTTTCATCCCGCCATGATGACGACGACGACGATGGGGGGAGTAGACCACCTCAATACTCGTCATCCAGCCGGGTTCTACACCAATATTGGAGGTAGTAGCATGACGATGAACGGCGGTGCGTGTCTGGGCGGAATGACCACCCGTGGTTTTGGAGCAGCACCACCACCAGGACGATCCTCCGCCTTGTCCGCGAGTCCCGAAGAGGATAACTTCATTTTTCAGTTGGAAATGTAGGTGCACGCGCGCATCATTTTTAAGGGTGGCAGCACTTGCCGTCCTCTCCACAGAACACTGTCGTCCTAAGGAGGAAGGAGGGTGGATTCGTATGATAGACTTTCGCCGCTACGCTAAGACCCAAGTCTATCCGATTTCTCTCCCTTCTCCTACATCATCCCTGCATTAATAATAGCTATGTTACAATGAGTGAAGCAAGCGGGTGAATCATGTTATAGATTCGTCGAGCCTTTTGCTGCCTCCCACTGATAGAGTGGGAACTGTGAGGGATTTTGTGAGGAAGAGTGACGTTCCACTTTTATTGCCTCTCACAATAGTTTTGCTGATTAATGCCTGTAACGATTCCTTGGTATTTATTCGTTTCATATCATAATAAAACAATTTAATCACTTGTCTCAACGTGATTTTTGAATTATATCGTCAAACATCAACTTGTCGGAGACTTAATTTATTTGTTCACATCCACGAAGGAAGACTGCCACTACTACTACTTACACACGACAGGAACCGACAGACTTATTTACACATACAAATCATTCAAGGTCTCTTGAAGTCACAAAGTAGGAAGTACAATTTTCATCCTGACCACTACTTCTTGTTAGATGTTGAGGAATCCATTCACCTTCGATCCACATTTTCCCTCCAACTCAAGACGCTTCGAGGTCGTAATTGTCTTGTTAGGGCACCACTCCTTGAGAGTCGTCGTCAGCGATCCAGGACAGTTGTTAATCGCCACTTGACGACAATTCGCCTGGTAGACGGAAGTGGTAGAACCAGGCACCTTCGACATGGGAGGCAAGCAACCAAAGTCCACCGCAATGGATTGAGCTGCAGCTAGTGCCAAATCGAGGCACTGATCGGAATTGTCCTCGAGGCACAAACGCTCGTAGTAAGCCACCATATCGGCCACGCCGAGCCGAGCACACCGATTGAATTCTCGCTGTCTCCAAGTACTAGTGGACACATAGGTCCGATCTGCCGCACTGTTGGCGAGATCCGATAGATCCCATATGTTGTCGCAGTTCTGGTTACATTGCCGATTCCATTGATACTTGACGATGCGCCGGCCGTCGAGGAATCCGTCGCGGCAGGGACCTTGGGTAGTGGTAGTTGCGGTGGTGGAAGTTGATAGTACTGCAAGGAGGAGACCAACTTGAGCGAAGGTTGTCTTCATTGTTTAGTGGATGTAGGTTGTCAGAGTTCAGGAGCAGGTTTGCTTGACGTTTCTTATTGACGCTTGATGAGAACTGCAAGATTTTGAGTTGTGGGTTGTTGGGGAGAAATAATGTGCAAATCATATCATCCAGCGAGATTCAGCAAACGACATGAGCATCATGACGAGTTGGGAAGATGAGCCCGCGGGTGGATGCGAAATATGATGTCCAAATTCAAACTGTGTCTCATGATGTGATTGTGCAACAGTGTGAAACACATGTAATAGTCAGGGCTGCTCAGCCTCTTTTGCGTTGTTCCCGCGGCCTCGTGGCAAGCGGCAACTTTCGTAGCAGTGCACAAAAATCCAGTTCTTCAGGTGTCACACAATATTTGTCAAAAAAGGCGGGGACGAAATTCTTTTATGGAGAAGAATCTCGTGTTGATGCAGGATGCAGGAAAATCATGAAGAGAGACTCTCTCCTCTCTCCTGGTCCACTAAGGTTCTATTGCCTAATTCGATATGTTATTACTTGCTACAATTTCTATAAAGCAGTCAAGGCGTTACAATCAACGAATCAAACAGCTATGAAAAATGAGCGCGCAAAACACTGAGCCTAACTCAACTATTGGTGAAAGGAAATCCCATATCAGCCTCACACTTAACTCTCTCAATCAAATGGTACTATCGCGGATTGTTGAAGTGAATTTCTTTTTCCCTCAAAGGCAAATGCAATGAAACATCATGACTTCTGAACCACATTAGATACTGCCTTCACGTCTCGAAGAAACTGTCCACCTTGGGTCCACACTTTTTCTCCAAGTCCAAACGATTCCTAGTTGTCAAATTATCATCTTCCTCGGGACACCACTTGGCAATTGTAGTCCATATTCGGCCTGGGCAGTTGTTCTTCCCCAAAGTACGACAATTCTCCTTGTAGTCTGTCGGAGCAATAGGTACCTTTGCCATGTCCGGTGGAACACAGACAAACTCAACGACAATCGCCTCTGCGGCCGCTTGCGCCAAGTCGAAACACTGATCACTCGTGTCATCAAGACATTGTCGTTCATAGCTCTTTACCTGATCCTGCACACCCAACCTAGCGCATCGATTGAACTCCCGTTCTCTCCAGTTGCGAGCGCGGCGGTAGGATCGATCTGCCGCTCGTTGAGCATTGTCTCCCAAATCCCAGATGTTATCGCAATTCCGGTCCAAGTTCCTGTCCCACTCGTTTTTGACCGTACTCCGCCCGTCTCGGAAGCCAAGATAGCATGGACCGTGGACGCGACGATCTTCAGCGGAGTATTGATAATAATGAGCGGTAGACGTCGTCAATACCGCCAGCAGAAGTGTTGGTAGAATGATAATCTTCATAATGCTATATGTTATATTTGATCCACCTTTGCATCTATCGTTTGCAGCTGAATTTTATGTGCACAGTAAATGTAGGGAGCGCCTGATCAATATTATTTCACATGGTGATGTACTCTAGAGGCGAGTGGTGGATGGGAAGCTGAGCAATGAGAACGGTATTTGACAGGCGATTTTCGTGTACATGAACTCAGCAGTTTCGTCTTCAAGTGCCGTGGGAATGGCTTGCTCCCGCGAGCAAAGGTGGGATCGACTGCATATGTGAATTTGGCTTCCGTGATGGCCGACGCATAATCAAGAACAAGTGGGACAGGGACTTCGAAGGGAACTGTGATTTCATCTGGGAACTGGAAGACGTCAGCCAACAAGCGGCAAATCGGACCTATCGTCGTGGTCGCAACTGGCGAGAACGGGAGTTCAACCGGTGCGCACGGCTGGGTGTACAGGAGGAGGTAAAGAGCTACGAACAACTGTGTCTTGACAACACAAGTGATCAGTGTTTTGATTTGGCACAAGCGGCTGCAGAGGCTATCGTACTTGAGTTTGTCTGCGCACCAAAAGAGGCTGTGAAAGTGCCTACACTGATAGACTACAAGGATAATTGTCGCAATGTGGCGAAGAACAATTGCCCTGATCGAATTTGGACGACCATGGAGAAGTGGTGCCCTACTCAAGCGGATAATATAAAATCTCGAGAACTGATGATTTTGGAGAATAAATGTGGACCTACCGTCGACAATTTCTTCAAGATCTAGAAGTCAGAAGGCATGGATCGTATTAGGCTAAAGATGTTTCAATGAGTTTGTTTAAGGGAAAGGACCATACCATGGATTATGAATTATGACCTCTGCTTGACACTTGACTGACTTACATTTCATCATTGAATTTGCATTTTGTACCTCCTCGGTTGCGTCTTGGTTTGGTTATTAGATCGGAATGCTCGTCTAGGATGCTCATAGGATAATGATAACAAAACAGCGACCATACTCTCATGCATTCAAATTGATTAGTATTCCCTTATGGACACGCAAGTTATTACTTCTCGGATGTCGAAACACGTTTGGTGTGGTACTTGCACCATCACAGAGCTTGATCTCTGCGTCATCAGTGGAAGCACTGAATGAGCTGCAATTTTGTCAGTTACACTGTCAGCAACCCAGGCGCAAGCAAGAAGGATAATTAATCATCGTTTCATATCAAAGAAATCCAATATTATTGCATCCGCCACCGACCGCTCCTTCCCACAAATCTGTTTTCCATCCTCCGTTAATATATTAACAATATCCTCATCATTCTCTCCACCTCGATGTATTATTTCCAACACTTCCGGAGTGCCACCCATAACTCCCTTGGATGCACCCACGTCAATTCGCCAAGCTTTTCCATCTAAAGCCGAGTTGATTTTGCTTTGGGGTGTGTGACCCATGACCATACGTTGGACGTCTGGACCAGATTCTTTCAGTGCCTCCTCTGTGGTGTTTTGGTTGTATGTTTGTATTTCATCAATTACAATACGATTTTTTGTTGTTGTATAGATACTCATTGGCATTAGCTGGTGCAACAAGCAAACATCAACGAGAACGATAATTTCATTCAGGAGCGCTTACCAATCATGCTCTTCGCCTTGGGATTTTTCGGCTCCCTATCATTCGGTTGACTATAATCCCTCATCCATACCGGTGAGGAGGCACCAATTCCACCCCCCAGACAATCTGGCATGGTTTTCGATGCCACCTTGGCACGGTTTTGCGCCGCAGCAATAACTTCTTGGACGGAATTGAATTCACCCCAGTTATTGTTGTCTCCATGATGGGCTGAAAACAAATATGGGAACGTGTATATTCGCATGAAAACAATGCAAAAATAATTCGAGATCATAAAATCGGACGACTTACCTTTCAATATCCACTCTCGAGCTTGTTCATTCAATCTTGTAATCCCACTATACTCCTTCTCCACCTCGAACTCATCCTTCTCCTTCTCTTCCAATACTTCATTCTCCTTTTCCATTCTTTTTCCATTCGAAATCGTCTTCTTCTTCTTCTTCTTCTTCTTCATAGTATCATTAGTATCCACATTGTCCATCAAATGATCCGCCGTCAATCCCGCATGCACGAACACCGTCCGACCCAACACGCACGCCACCATCATATTCCCCATCATATTCTCGGCCAAAAGTCCGCCCGGCTCCAATGCCGCCCAGCGACTGGGCTCGTTCCCGGCAAATTGAAGTCTCCATCGATTGCTCCCGAAGTTGTAATCGATCCGCGATCCGATCGTCGCTTCGAACTCGCTATTTCCTCCGGGATTGGCATATTGGAACAGGCCGGCGGCATTGAGACTTTCGTGATTTCCAAAGAGGAGCACGATGGCTCCCCCGTCCTTTTTGGCCTGACGAGATAAGGTGGCCAGGAGACGATAGCAGGCCAGCTCGTCGTCGCCGCGATCCAATACGTCTCCGGTTTGGACGCAGATGGTCGTCCCGCCGATCCAGATCGGTCGGTCGTTGGTGCTGTCGGGATCGAGGACCTTGGCGGCGAGCAGGAAGGAACGCAGGGCGTCGATGTCGCCGTGAACATCCCCGAATGCCACGATGCGTTGATTTTTGGGCAAGTTGGGCCGATAGTCGTCGATTCCCAGAATGGTGGGCGGCAAGGTGTAGTGGGAGAGGTGATTCTCGCGGCATTTCTCGGCGAGGAGTGGACGGAGCGGTGCCTTGGGATCGAGAATGAGTGGTGATGATGATGATGTTTGTTGTTGTGACGATGCTGGATTCTCTATGCTTTTATTTGAATCCAATTCAGATGATGAGGAAGAAGTGGAAAAGAATTGCAGAGTTGTGGATTCTATCTTCCTCTTGCTCGTGACGACTGGCGATTGCACACTCAACAATCTGGAAGAGCTTCGTAGCAGACATTGTTGTTGTTGTTGTAGTGGCCGACGATGATGGCATGTCGATGGGAAAGCAGCATATCTGTCGCCGCCGTGAACCGCTACTGCTACCGTTGCCGAGAAGTGACGACGACGAGATGCCGACGCCGACAACGATAGTGCCGAGCTGCTGCTGCTGCTGCTTCGAAACGCCAGGGCCAGCGGACGAGTTACGGAAGCCATACAAAAATTGCCAATGAGAATCATCTTGCGCCAATAATTATACCGCAGAAATGATGATGACAATGAAGATGACTGATAACAGGAAGGTCTCATTTTTTGGGAAGGAGAGTAGCGGCGGGGGCCATGGTCATGGTGGTGCTGCGCGTGGTTGTGTTGTCTGTGTGGCTGGACCTATCTATCGTTTCGGTTCTGGCAGGATCAGCTGGGTATCGATTTGCCCCTCTCGCGGAAAAATGTGTGCCCCCCTCCCCCTTCGATCGAAACGGAGGACTTCGCAAGTAGAAAGAACCGGAATCAGTATCGGCTTCCAACCCCCAGAGTTGGGAATTGAATAAAATCAAAACGATAAAGATTGGTAAAGCAAATTTTTGGATGGTAAAGCGAATTTTCATGACGCGTCGAATGCGTGTCTCATTATTGAAATCGGATCGGGGGAAGGTGGTGCTACTGGTATCGATGTGCCGCCGTGGGGCCATGGTATGTTTTCATTTTTTTTTGATTTCGGGGGGGGGGCAACACATCATTCTGGAGGAATTCGGTATCGGCTACGGAGACGACGTAGAAAATAAGCATCGCTAAATCACCAAGTCGATACCCAGCTGATCCTGGTTCTGGCCAGTCGAAAATAAAGGCTACGTAGTACTACTATCTACAACTCCAAACATGTTCTCTCTCCTCCAGAGAGAGAGAGAGAGCTGCATCCTAACTCGAATAAATGGAAATTTTGCTGTTTTATCAAGAGAGAATCTTTGACCAGCATCCATTATGGTGATACTTCAAACCGGATCGGAGAAATGCAGTAAACACAGGAGGAGATAAAAAGTCTGAAAGAGTGCAGTACACTATTCCTTTTTATAATCATCAATTATTGCTTTTTTCGCACACACACACATCCTCTCTCAAGCCAATCGCAAAATAATGTGCACTCCGCTGCTCGTATCCACGACATCGCTCAGCTCCCCCACGCGCAACCCGAAGCTCGCCCTCTCGAACGCCGGCTGCATTTTTTTCCTGCCGAAAAATCCGAGATCCCCCCCCCGCTTGGCGCTGGAGCAATCGCTCTCGGTCTTGGCCAATTCCTCGAAGGTGGCCCGCAATTCCGCCAGATTACCGCCGCCGTCGTCATTGTTTTCCTCGTCGCCGCCCGAGGATGCGGAATGCAAAATGGACAAGAGTTCGCGCAAGTCCGCGATGGCCTTTTCTTTCGTATCGGTGATTTTGGAGGCACGCCACGAGGAGGGACGGCGCGAATCTTTGTGCTTCTTGAGAATGTGGAGCACTCGCACCTCCTTGGGCGGTGGTTGCGGTGGTTGTTGCTGCGGTTCGCCTCGTCGATGCGTCGTCTTTCCGCTGTGAGGAGCATGGTGGTGGTGCTGCGGTTGGTCACCATCGCCTTCGGCGGCGGTGGTCTTGCTCCGTTTTCGTGGCGAGGACGACGACGACGAGGTGTCGGGGTGGCTGTTTTCCCTCGCAGTAGTCGCATCGTGGTCATTCTCTCCACCACCATTATCCCCACGATGATCCGAGGATAACGATCGTTTGAGTATGCTTTTCACTGCGGCGGCGGCCGCGGCGGCGGTGGCGGCCAAGCTCTCTTGCGTTACTGTAACTAGGCTTGGTTGTCCTTCCTCCTCCTCCTCTGATATTCTTTTTGCACCATCATCATTGTTATCATCCTCTCCTTCTCCTCCCGTAGTATTCGAAGCAGCGTCCGGATGTTCCCAACAACAAAATCCAGTTTCTTGATGAAAATAATAATAAGTTCCGGGATGGGACGATCGACTGGGTTTCACGTACCAGCCCGGCGGAAGGGGAGGCGGGGGTGGATTGGTGGACAAGATTTGTTGAATTCTCGACAAAGTGGTGTTTGTAGTTGGCATTATTGCTTCTACTGCCAATTCGTCGTCGTGGTCGTCGTCGTGGCGGCGACTGTCGACGGTCGTCGTCGTCGTCGTCATCTGTTGTGGCTGCTGTGGCTGCTGCTGCTGCAGTATTGTTTCGTCACCATCGTTAGTAGTTCCAAACAAGTCTTCGTCAACATTGTTGTCGTCGGTAATATTAGTAGTATTCATAGTAGTACTGCTATTAGAGTAGGAGCAGTCTTGGTTCTGGTGTAGGAAAAGGTTGGAAAGTGGATAACATTGCTGTCGGCCAAAACTCAAAATTACCAATTGGTAGTAGTAATGAAATTCGAGGGAACAGAAAATTATGTTAGAGCTAAGCTAATAAAGCGAAATTTGAACAGGACTA
>JALLBB010000786.1:0-11927 GCA_036939735.1 Discostella stelligera
ACGAGGGGCTCATTACCCCTCAAATCGAGAAAATCGGCAAAAAAATTCTGCCTATCGTACTGTGGACACGCTCTTAGGTTCGAACAAAATCACAAATCACCTGAATTCATTCAGTTTTTTGCCCGGCTAGATAGAGCACCGATTGTACGCGAGGACAGAGGAGAGGGCAAGTAAGAGAGAGTGAGAGCAAGGTGAGAGAGACCTCATCCCACACTGGTAACATCATGCCACACAGGTTGCCCCTCCTCCTCGCCGCCTCTTTTTCTTTGTTACACGCGAGAATCTTCTCCTCTGCGCTAGGATACAGCATCTCACCACGGGCCGTTCTTGGTTTTGCGAGGCACTGTGCGATTACGTCGTCAAAGGTAACAAGTCTTCATTCAACAAAAGATAATGAAGCTGAAATTGCGGCATTGGAGGAAAGGCTGAGACAATTACGGGGTCCAAAAATTTCTCCAATGAACGACTCTGTCACAGGAAGCGAATCTGCCTCGTTGGATCTATCATTTGACGGTCGAGATGTCATTAATGCAGAAACTTCCGACAGCATCATGTTCAGCGAAAGATGGAAGGTCGCCGATGAAAGTAACTTAAAAAGGCAAGAAGAGAACAAAACGGGAGGAATCGTTCTTGGGCTGGTACTTGTGGTGCTCACTGTGATTTTTTCACAAGTACCCATTGGGTCCGAAAGCTTACAGAAATACCAAGCTGTTCAAGGCAATCCATCGCGAATCGATCTCGGCGACTTGAATCCTGTTCAATGACAAAAGGATTGATTATCTTTAGATTTCAATGTGACAACTAATGATTAGGATCACTAAACGATTCGTTTAAGATGCGGATGTTTAATTTCGAAAAGGGGCAACTTTTGTCAACCATCTATTTCGGACGCTTGTCAATGTCAGTCGAGGAAACAGAAGTTGCATTTCCCGCTGCCGTCGAAGGAAATAAGGGGATCTCCAATTCAGCCCCTTGCGATGCATCTTCGAAACCAACTGCAGGGGGATTCACCAACAAAATAGGATTGTCCGGGTCTATATCTTCCAGTATCTTACGAACGACACCAGTCATTAAATTGCAATACTGAAGGCCCTGCTTCATCTCAGCATACATCCTCTTTGCGGCACGGGCATCAAATGTGTCAAGTTTGAGCTTCTCCTCTGCCTCATCCTTGGAAAGTCCCTCTCCGTCCTTCTGCTTGCACGCCCGTGCCCTCTGGCGTTTGACCCGCTGCATAGCCGCCGCGGATTTTTGAAACCCACTAGAGCTACTAGCACCTACTTGCCGGGCTACCCAAATAATCTTTTGCTCTGTCGTGCAATCATTGATGAGGCCAGCAACTTCTTCGTACTTCAGTGATGAAACGGGCTGCGTCTGAGACTGACGACGCCGGGGAGGTGTCTTTTTACCCACCGATTTGCCTGCGGAAGAAGGTTTTGTTTCTTGTTGTTGAGAGGGAACAGGAAGTGACGCACTGCCTTCCATACTCTTGGATAAGGATGGTGGTGAGAAGGCGTCAGCTTTCGCTTCAAACGCCTTGTGTTGGACCAAATCTGTCGTAGTGGATACGCTATGATCCAATTGGGATATCTGACGTTTATTTTTCGCGCTTGTTGAAAGGGGGCGATAAAATGGGAAGGACAATTCAGTAGAACTGTTTTGCGAAGAGGGAGTTGCGGGCTGCGCCGAATTAGTTGCATACTGGGAGTTCGATCCCGGGGAGTGTCCCCGGGGCAAATTTGTGGGGGATGTCGAGGCTTGAGGGCCGACCCCAAGTGAGGAACGATGGGCTACCTGTCTGGTTGTATCCATATTTGGAAAAAGTTGCGGTGGCAGTTGTATAGCTTGATGCTGCTGATGACTGTGGTGGCTTGATGCCAAGACTGGCCCATTACTTTGTTCCTGAGCTCGGAGATTTTTCTGCAGCATCAAAGCATATCGCTGTTTTTGCTCCTCCAGCGCTTGCATTTGTTGAGAATGCTGTTGCATCATTTGATTCTGGGATTGCTGCTGCATAACTTGGTTCAAAAGTTGTTGTTGATGTTGCTGCATCAATGGAGGCTGTTGATGTTGCTGAGCCATCTGTATCTGCTTCATTTGCTCTGCCAATGGCAACAACGGAAACATGTGATTAGATGTATACAGAAGTCATTGTATCCACCCTACCCAGTAAAAACCTTCTAACCAATGAATCATAAAGAAGTGATCAAATCAATCATGAAATCGAACAAGCCTACCCTCCCGATCTCGCTCCATCAGCACTCCACTGCGGAAGTAATGTCTACAAGGCTTTTACTCACGTTGCTGTATTTGGTATTGTATCAGTTGCTGTGACGACTGATCTTGCTGTTGAATCAAATTATTTGGCGGCGGTGGTGGGCTCCGGTGCTGCTGTGATTGCTGCTGAAGACTATGCCCAAGGACATTTTGAAGATCCCCCCCCTGGCCTCGTTGCTGCTCCATTCGTTGGCGAAGCTGCATCATTTGGAGTTTCTGATGATGTTGCTGGGCAGCCAATGCCATGGGATTTATACTACTGTTCACCAGGTTGGCCATTTGCTGCTGTGCGAAAACGTCTTGCTGTTGTTGCTGCTGCACCTGGACCATGGCATTCATTGCATTTACGTTGACGCTAATGTTGTTTCTTTGATTCAACCACGGAGCCACTGGGTTTGTATTGGACGCTGCACCACCGCTGCTGTTTCTCAACATCGCAACCGAGGGACCTCCTGGTGGAAAGAGGGGAACAGTATTATTGGCCATGGTCCGGGGGGGGTAGGAATAGAGATAGTAGAGAGAGGCGGAAGCAAGACGAGAGAGGTGAGAAGTAATAATTAATGTTACTGATACTGGGTGGCGTTCATGTTCGACCCGTATTGTAGTACGATAGATCGTACAATAGTTTCTGTGGAGGGTGTCTTGCGAAAAAAGTCGAGCGAAGTGATGAGAAACCCGCCAAACACACGCGGGTTTGGAGCCGCCGCCTCGATCGAAAGGCCTTGGCAGTATTATCGACTGTTATCGACCACACAACAAAAAGAGGACTCACAGTCAACCCTCACTCCTCATCTGATCTCTAGGTAGAGAGCTGACGGACCTCGCTCCCTCGCTCACTTTTAAATCTGACCATCACACAACTATCGTACCGAAACCGAAACCGAAACCAATACAACCCCACGGACCATGGTCCTGTCACAGAAGAGAGGCCACGCGAGGACTCTGGTCGGCCCAGAAACGACCGAGAATAGCATTTTTATGGAGGGGGCCAAACTTACCCACTTACTGCGGAAGTCTCTTCTTGACTCGCTGATGACCGGCGCCACCCCCGCCGCATCCGATGTCAATGATAGTGGTTTCAGAGACAGCGAGTCGCAACCAGACATCTACCATCAATATCTAAACGCTACTCCAATTGTCACTTCTAAATCTTCAATTACTGAAAGAGTCGATGTATGGCTCTCTTCGGCAAGGGCGATGATGGGAGTGGGCTCTAATACCAACACCCTCAAATTTTGGAATGCGCATGGGAGCGGAAACGAGGGTAGCTTCGCAGACGGGCGGTACATGGTTTGGCTTGTACAGGAAATTATACTGGGACTCGTGGCCGTCGAGGGTCTTACCTCAACAGCTGAAGGTTGGAATGATAATGGCAGATATTATGATGATGAGATTCTTTTTCGCGATCATGTCTTGGAAGTTTTGGATCATTGGCAACAGTCCGCAATAGATCTTTTGAGCAAGAATACCGCCAAAGTGGAAGCCACTCGACATGGTGCAGAAGTAGAGGGAGGAGATAATGCTGCAGGAGTCATGTGGCGATTGCTCCTCCAAAACGCATACCTCACCCCAGGCGAACTCCGCGATGCCTTCGAAAACTTCTCCCCCCCTCAACATGAGTATCAAAAGGATGTTCGTCCTCGTGGCAGTAGCGAAGGGGATAATCTGCTACCACCTGAATATTTTGCTTGGCCAACTTTCTTTCGCTGCGCAGCGTTTGAATCTGCAAGGTATCATACTCATGAACAATATGCTGGCTCGAATCATCCGAGCAAACGAAGGAGGAGTAATGATTCTACGACACTATTTGTTGGTGACGGAACAAAGGCTAATGACTGGTGGCCTCTATTTGGGTATCTCATCGCTTACGCCCTCCTAGCTTCCCCCATCAAAATGACTGCAGAGCAAAAAATCATATTTTTGAAAGAGAATGTCGTCACTTCCCTACCGTCTATGATGCTCATTCACAATTTCGATCACAAGACCAGGAATTCATTATTGAGTGGAATTGCAGCTTGTATTTTTGACAAAATTGGGGATTGGATGGTACTAGATGGTCTAGAATTAAGCAGAATGGACGATGCAGATTCTGCGATGGTGATGATGAATGAGTATGAGTGTAATCGACATCGAGCGAATTTATGCCGGTTAATTGACTTGATGCTCGTCGATGGGTGAGTGTTTCAGTTGCACATTTCACGCATTTCATGTTGTGCGATCGCCTAACTTACATTTCCCCGTTCCTCCAATTTCCCCAAAGAGTACTGCCCAACCTGGCAGATCTGACTAGCACCCCACTTTCCCACTTAGTTTCCGTAATGGCGGATGCATTCTTGAATTATTCAGAGGTCGTCCATGAGCTTCGATTCCAACGCTCATTATTACTATCCAGCAACGATGAAGATAATGAGAACTCATTTAATCTCATGCAAAAATATGTTGCGAATGATGGTAATCACGTGGTACACTTCATCGAACAGGCAAATTCACAGCTGAAACTTCAATTGACAAGTCGCAAGATTATTCGCAGTTACTACACAAATATCCCCGCTCCACATTTTACCTCTGTGCATCCCGTGGCGGTCTATGTCCGTGCGCTCCTGCTCTCCAACAATTTAACTGCAGCTGCTGATCTATCCTGTACCCTGGAGGATTGTACTGGTATCGACGATGCGACGAAAAAGCTGTGCTATTATATGTTGTTCGACAAATGGCAGGACACGGGTTTACTGTTCGAAGATAGCTGGAATAACACCACGAAAGGAAGTGTAACACTGGCGAACATATCCCTTGGAGCAATTGGTCGGGATTGTGCTTTGGAGTATTTGAAAGGCGTTGTTTCAATGGCGAAGGAGGATTTGCTTTCTAGCTCTCTTCGGCACGATCGAGCTAAGCTGGAACGACTGCGGTGTATCAAAGATATGGTTCGACGAACCACGCTGAAATTCTTACTGCCTAGAGCGTATTCTCCACATGAAGCACTCAGTGCTGCTACGACGATTTCCGATGCGACAGATTTCCCTCCTCTTGAGAATACAGCCTGGGGTACAGCTGGCGACAAATCCGCAGTCGACGTAGTTCATTGCATTCTTACGGCAAGACGATTGTATTCTTCATGCAATGAAAAAGTAGTCTCGTTTAAAGACGTCATTGAACAGGATGTGGATGATTATCACGGTGGAGAGTTAGAACTCCATGAGTCTCCTCAAGAAAAAACTGCGGACAGTAAGCATGCTGATAGTTTTGAGCTTGGATCACCCATCAACGAAGTACAGCATTCATGTGGCAACCAAGAGAGTGAAGTGTTCGACCTTGGAGATACAGAGGAGGAGGAGGAGGAAGACGAGGAGGGAGGAGAAGCCGAATCGTTCAACACACAACTAGGTGATTCTTCCGCATTGATTTCTTCGAGCAACGTCAATAATTTCATCCAGAGCGAAGCAGAAGAAGAGATTATTTCTGATGATACGACCACACTGAAAGAAGAAAGCCGCTTAACTTACCCCAGGAACTACCATCAATTTTCTGGAAATTATAGCGAGTCTGACGATTATGATCAGGAAGACGATGAGGAGGCAGATCGACATTTGGCCTATGAGGGAATGTATGATGTAGAAGAAGGGCGAGGAGAATCGGAGGGCGAGGAGTACAACGATGAGCCGGATGAGGACGTGATTGAGATTCTATCATCTGATGAGGACGAAGAAGGAGAGGACGACTACAACGACTGCGAAGAGAACGCCGACGTGGATTTGGAGTCACTCAAAGAAGAAAAAAGTGAAACAGAGATCCTGAATGAGGCCGTTGATCAGTTTATTGCGAACACAGAGCGGTTGGACGGAGATGCTGAGGCGAATCATGCGAGCGACGACGAGGACAACGAGCGAGCCTATGAACAGGACGACCTTCGAATAATTTCCACAAATGTAGCTAAGAATGGCATCAACGAGTCCGGTGAGATGGCTGGCGGGAGTGGGACTTCCGCATATGACGATCATACACTAGCATTGCGTATGCGAGCGAAGGTCAACAGTATGGTTGAGGATAATGAAGAGTTTCATGCTGATAGTTGCACCAATGGAAGTGCTCACGTCGACGATGCTCTCTACTCAGCAGAAGAGTTTGCTCGCGACACAACCGACACAGACGACATGCAAATGGCAGATGATGAGTATGAATCTATCGATACTGAAGATGACAAGCGTAGCTTTGCAGCAACATCCGCTGATGCTGATGATGACAAAAGCAGTTCCGACCAGGTGGGGATGCAGGAACGAGGGTCTTTGGAACACGCAATGAAGGCAGCGCCGTTGTTAGACGATGCGCCTCTTAACACTAGCAAGGAGCACAACAGCGATGACGAAAAACCGTCTGTTTTAGTTGCGGCAGCTATGTCATCCCAACGCGTTGGAAATTATCCGTTGTCAGCACGCTTCAGCGAAGAAACACCCGGTGGTGATAGCCAATCATTTGATGACACAAGCGCTGCCCAAGGATCAAGGGACGTAAATCTTTGGGAAAATTACGATGACGTAAGTCAAGGTGAAATCGATGAGGGCGGAACAGTTGACGTTCAAGTTGCTAGGTATCTCAGTCAAGACCTCGCGTTGAGGTCTACTGCAGGTTTGCTTCCTAATGCATGTGATACTAGAGAGGACAGCAGTCCAGAAACGGCCGAAGAAACTGAGTTCACAGATGATGGCTACGTTCCGGATGCCGAGGTGACGGAGGAAGAGACTGCAAGTCGAGCACTGAATGGCAACGCTTTTACATTAGGCGTAGTAGATGATGGTTACGTACCGGATACTGAATTTACCGAAGATGATCGTACCAACATATCATCGAAGAGGGAAGAACGCTCGGTTGTCAAACCTTGGGCGGCTCGAAGCAGCTCCATCGATGGCCATGACACTTTCACAGAAAGATTGCAAGTTGAGATTATTCCCGCAAAGGTTATAGATGCGGGATATCTTCCCGACGGACACACCACCGCTTGCGAAGCATCGGAGGATGAGCGGTGCGACGACGCAGTCGGCGCAAGCGCAAGTCAAGCTGTCCGACGAAGGGAAGTATCGGAGCAGAATCCTTTCGATGACATGCCGTTACAAGGGGGGAGCCCAGCACAAACACAGAATGAGATGACCGATTTGTCCCAAGACAAACCAGCCCCCGCTTTGACCAGAATGGATGACTCACTCGGCAGCTCGGCAGTGCATGAGACTGAAAATTTCTCGAATGAACAAGATGATCTTTCCATCGAGATGAGTAGCAGTGTAAAATGTTCCAACTTCATTGCCTCTGCACCCTCTGATAACCTGGGGGAACACCCATCATCGATAGGTTATAATCAAGGAGTCGTCGCATTCGCGCAAAATAATGTGGCGACCACCACTGTTGCCGAGGGAGATGATTCTCAAACTGAGGTTGAGTTAGCGGGGGAAGGCAACCAAAAAGAAAGCGAGCCGTATCATGTCGATGCCGACATGACTCAAACTGAGGTCGAGGAATCGGTGGACGAAAACCAAGACGAAAGCGAGCCATCTCGTCTTCCAAATCGTGATCATGTCCATTTCGGCGATGCTCGAACTGAGGCTAAGCAAACGGTGGAAGACAACCAAGAAGAAAGCGAGCCGTCTCATCATCCTAATCCTGTTGTCAATGCCGGTGATACTCAAACAGAGGTTGAACAAACGGCGGAAGACAACCAAGAAGAAAGCGAGCAGTCTCATTTTCCAAGTCGTGATCTTGGTAATGCCGGCGATGCTCCAACTGAGGCCAAGAAAACGGTGGAAGACAACCAAGAAAAACAAAAGCCATCTCGTCGTCCAAATCGTTATCATGTCGATTTCAGCAGCGCTCAAACTGAGGTCGAACAAACAGTGGAAGGCAATCAAGATGAAAGCAAGCCATCTCGCCTCCAAAAGCTGGAATATGCCAATTTCGGCGATGCTCAAACTGAGGTTGAACAAACGGGAGAACACAACCAAGAAGAAAGCACGCCTCTTCCAAATCGCGATCTTGTCAATGCTGGTGGTCCTCAAACAGAGGTCGAGCAAATGGAGGAAGACAACCAAGGAGAAAGCAAGCCATCTCGCCTTCAAAAGCTGGATCAAGTCCATTTCGGTGATGCTCCAACTGAGGCCAAGCAAACGGTGGAAGACAACCAAGAAGAAAGCGAGCCGTCTCATCATCCTAATCCTGTTGTCAATGCCGGTNAACCAAGAAAAAAGCAAGCCATCTCATTTTCCAAATCGTGATTTTGTGAATGCCGGTGATACTCAAACAGAGGTTGAACAAACGGTGGAAGACAACCAAGAAGAAAGCAAGCCGCCTCATCTTCAGAAGTTGGATCATGTAAATGCCGGTGATGTTCAAACTAATGCTGGTTCAACTGTGGAAGATACGGGTGATCCATTAGAAATAGCAGCCACCGGAGCTTTAGCACAAGAACAGAAATTTAATCGCAGAAGTCAAATGGAATTTGAAGACTTTTCTCGTTTGACGGTTGCCAAGCTAAGGGAACGGTTGAAGAAATTGAATCTCTCGACGACCGGCAGGAAACAGGTATTGATAGAGAGATTGGTTAGAAGATTAAATGAAAGGCTTCATCCAAATCATGTTCAATTTACGAGAAATGAGAGCCAATCGTTGACGGCTGATCAATTAAACATAATTGCAGTCGAGCAAGCTGCGGACCATTGTGGTAGGGAAGATGCTGATGCTGGAGAATCCAAAGCTGCCACATCTATTTCTAACGCACTAAAGACAGATTCAGGTGGCGTCCGTTCCAAACAGAACAAATCTGGTCACCCCCCAAAGTCGTTACCTGTACGTGAATCGAAACGGGTCAAGAATCCTTCTCTGAAGGCCGTTGCGTTGCAGAGTCTCTCAACCGAGTCAGTTTTTGACGATGAGGAACAAATGGACCACTTCTCTAAGCGTAAGAATGTTACATCATCCTCGGAAGTCATTGTAGCTAACCGTGGGGGGGGTGACGTGTCTCCGGCTATTCCTGTGGTGCCCGAGGGACACGCCTCTAGTGGTGCAACCCTTTCTGGAGTGGATGCCATACAGAGATTGTTATCTATGGAGTATGCTGAAACAGAAGCGAAAAGAAAAACCGGTGAGAAAAAGGAAGATAGAAACGCGAATAACCACAAATTCAATGCCCCAATAAATCCACGAAGTAAGCGAAAGAGGGCATTTGCGGTCGAAGGGGCTGAAACCACTGCCCCTGTGTTAGATGTACCGAAGCGCGGAAGGCGCACTACACGAGCAACCTTTAAGGACGCAGGAGAGACCAAAACCACTTCCGAAAGCGATAAAGGTGACATAGTAAAGGACATTTCAAGTCGGACTATTCGGACTACCTCGAAGAAAAGTGCGGTAGATGTAGATGCAGGTCACTCCTCACTTCAGCGGAGCACAAGATGCAAAACTGATATCAAGCATTCGGCGGAAAAGGAGTCGCCACAGAAGCGGGGACCTAGTCGGCCGAGTAAGAGTGTGAAAATTGAGGAGACAATCAAAGAACGCAGTACCGCTACTACAAGACTTAAGACCAGAAGCGCATTGGCAAAATCAGATGAGCCAACATCGTTGGGTGTACGCAGTAGTAAACGACTTCGATCGAAAAAATAAGTTCCTTCCACGTTCGTACGACCACAATTTAGCTAGTAGCCATGTTAAGTGCAGATTTCATTATTTCCTGATATATCAGTGGGCGCCCGCCAGTTAGTGACGCAAATGAATCACGAAAGTTTACTTTTATCTTCTATTCAAGTCCTCCAAACTGTGTTTTTTTACAATACGCCGCATTAGCCCCAGTAACGAGATGAATTCATTGCCTGACCTCTCGGTGAACCTCGTTTCTGGCACAAATCGCGCAACTCCAATCTTGCAACACTAATTTCATCGGTTATTTGGTCGACGTTGTCAGGCGAAATACAGAATGCATGAAGAACTTGGTCAAGAGCAAGCTTTGCGTCCTTGAAGGTTCCAATGACTTCTTCTTTGAGCACTTGCAGTAGCGGACATTCCGCATCACCTACTACAGAATTTGCGTCGACCGTGGAATTCTTCTCACGACAACTCACCTGTGGCCATGCTGTGATTGTTTTGGTAGTCGAGACATTGTTCGCTCTTCTTGCCTTGGTCGTCGACCGAGGATATTTCCTGCGTCCGGAGAAGTCAGGATTGTGGCCGACACCTAGCTGATACTTCCGACGCTGCTTGCCACCATCGTCAACAAGTTCAAACACGTAAGACATGGAAGCGCCATCGTCAAGTGCGCTAAAAAGGCTTTCACTCTCCGTTGCAGGCGTACATCCTGATATGGCAGAATCCAGAGCCAACCCGTCGAAGATTTCGTTGGAGTCTGAACATGAAGTATCCTCTTCAAACAATAAGCTTGATGAATATGTGCGAGTGTCATCATCAAGCACGGCCGTAAACTGGGTTGTGCACGAGTCTTCGTCATCTGGAAATTTTCTCGATAGAGTTGTTCGCGTGATATCATCGTCATCATCATCATTATAGTCATCATTAGAACCATCGTATGAATCACAACAATCGCGTTGGATCACACCACTATCCTCCTCGAATTGATCGACCCCACTGGGTGAATATCTATTCCTATGCCGTCGAACATCAGTATACACACCACCATCAAATATTGACGTTGATTTCGACACTGCCTGCTGCTGCTGCTGCTTCGCAAGGAGATACATTTGATTTTTGTACCAAATTTGCTCTCGCGCAGATAGGTGCGGATCAGTACCAAATGGTTTCGAATCGACATTGAATGCCGTTGATTCGGCTTCATAGTTGTCGCGTGACACCGGATCTCCTCGATCAGGTGTTTTCATCACAACTGTAGCCGCGGGCGTGTCAACGCCGTCAATAGCGTTGGCACAATATTTTTTTCCATTTGAGGCAAACTGGATCACCTTGATGGAGGATGGCTCCCCGCTTGGAATGATATTTATTCGACCGATGGAGAGTTCCGAGTCAGAAGCAGCCGGCGATGGCATGTTCTGGACGGGCGTCTCGGTATCGGTGTCGACGTTGGCAGGAGCGGAGGCGGCGGCCGTCGAATTCTGGTTCTTTTGCCGACGAAAGACGGAAGAGATTATTTGCTTCCTCATTGTCCAAGGTTAGTGCGAAATTGTTGGGCGGAAGTCCGGCTGTCAATCCTTGCTGTTGCTGTTGCCGACCAAACAGGACTTGAAGAATTCCATGGTGGCTCGTGGCCGAATGGAAGAACATTCGGCCGAGAGCCGGCCGAGAGCGGAAGCGGGGGCTTCGGCTGTGCGGCTTGAGGCTGCATGCGGCCATGCGGCGGCGACACCGGAAATCCTTCCCTCTTTTTTTTGGCTCGCGCCACATCATGACGACGATGGAGGGAAATCGGTCCGTTGGATGGGTCTACTTAGGAACTAGTACATACACCGGTAGGCGGCGGAGACCTCTTCTCTCCAGTACGTAGATAGAGATATCTACTCAGGTACTGTAGAGAGAAGATACCTGCTCCCAGTTGACTGACACAGACTGACACTCACACACCTCTCTTAAAAGAACACTTAGACAACACGATAGCATCAGTTCCATATTATCACGAGATAAAATAACCACGCAAGGAGTGTAAAAGA
>JALLBB010000787.1:0-11872 GCA_036939735.1 Discostella stelligera
CACGGCCATCTCCGGTTACGATTCCATGTGCTCCATCCGAGATTGCGTCTATATATCAACCCTTTCCGCAGAAGGACCACCAACACTACCATGAGGGTGGGAGGAGGAAGCAGGAAGTTGGAGGGCAGGGGTAGGAGCCATGATGTTGTGTGCAGGAGGGAGCACGACATCGTGGTTGCCCCCACGGGCCAGAGCTGATGAAGGAGGCCTCATGTTGTCAGAAGGGGACAACCGAGGCCGTGACACCGAGAAGGGAGTTGGAGGCGGGCCCCCGGAAGGCTTAGCTTGGGGGGAGAAGACGCTCGTGAGGATGGAGGAGCTGATGGCAAGAATAGCCGCCCCTTCATTGCAGACGTAGTCCCCGACGTCGAATGAGATCGTCGGGTGGACCATGCGGATGGCCGATTTGTCGGAGAAAAATTCCAGTTGAATGGCGTACCCATGGCGGACGAGCCAGGCCAGGGTAGATCTGGTGGGCGGGAGGTGGGTAGGGCCAATAAAGGCACCGCCATCGTTGGGTGCACCGTCGCCGAACTCATTGTTCGTGCGATGAAGGAATACAACGGCAGACAGTGGCGGAGGTGGACCGCGAGCCCCGGAGGATGACATGCCGTCAGGAGAGACGGGAGGTCGGAAGATTGGGCGCAGAGGGCCCGCTTCTAAGCATAGGAGAGAAGCTTGCTATCGGCTATGGATCATGACCTGTGGAGAGACTTAATGAGGCTCTACACAGCTAGCTGAGACAGACAGACTAACAAAAATGAAAAATGACGCCAGATCCTGCAACCTCACTACGGACAATCATACCACCTTGATTGACCTTGACCACCATGACCACCATCGCCTCTAGTACCACGGAGACATGATGGTGTGCACATCACCGGTGTTAATTTTTCATCCAGCTATGATTATTACCTCTCCACTCAAAAAAATAACAGCCTCCGATAGACAACTCTGGAGTAGAAGATTCAGATTTTCTCAAAAAGAAACCAATCATAGCAGGAAATGAAGTAGAGTAGCTTCGAGAAGATTCATCAGTAACACAAAAGTAATGGTCACTTGCAATGAAGTCGTTGTCATGTCGTTTGTGACAAGGACAAGATTATGCGGCAATCTTAAAGCGGAAGAACAATCTAAAAGATCTCTCTCCCCGTGCTTGGCCCGTTTGACTGCGGTGCCTCACAGATCAAAAAACATAACCCTGAGATAAATGGATTTTGGAGAATTACTACGACGATGATGATGGCTGCTACCACTGCATTCGTTGCACTACTACTGATTGTTGGACTGATGTCTAATCATATTGTCAAGGCTCAAGACAATAATTTCACACTCAAGATCTTATTCATCAATGATCATCATTCGCATCTGCCCGAGGAAAGCTTTCCAGTCTACACTGCCGATTTGGACTCGGCCATTACTGCCAACATCAACACGACCAATGTTACTAAAGTGTATGTCACGTATGGTGGATTCCCTCGTCTGGTAACACTATTTGATCAATTGGAAAGTGCCTCGACTGCCGATGCCATGCTCAAACTCCATGCTGGAGATGTCTTCAGCGGCACCCTGTTCTTCTCCCTCTTCGCCGGCTATGCGGACATGCAACTCATGTCTCCCATGTGTTTCCATGCCATGGGAATTGGGAACCATGAATTTGATTTAGGCAATGCACCATTGGAAGAATTCCTAGTCAACTTGACCGACTCGACGACCAATCTGTGTGAATCGCCGACGAAAATCCTTGCGGCGAATATTGTTCCGCCGTCCAATACAACTTTGGAGTCGCTACTGCTACCCTACATGATTCAGGAGTACGAGAATGGTCAGAAGGTGGCAGTCATCGGCCTCACTACCAATCTTACCAAGTCCATGTCCTCGCCCGATGCCGGGACGGTATTTGATGATGAAGTCACCGTTTTGACCGATACTGTTGCGGCGTTGGAAGCCGAGGGTATAAACAAAATTATTGCCATGACGCATACTGGCTATGATTATGACACTGCCGCGATTTCGACGGTTGCCGGAGTCGATGTCATTGTTGGATCACATTCGCATACGTTGTTGGGAGCGCAAGAGGAACTTGGACCAATCGGTATTACCAAAGGCTCTTATCCGTCCATGACCAATGGAGTGTGCATTGTTCAGGCTTGGTCAAATGGACACGTAAGTCGATATAAGGGCGTTTGCTGAATTCAATGAGCATGTTGAAACTCATCGAATAAACTTTCGTCTCGAAAATCATAGGGGATTGGAGAACTAGATATCGTCTTTGATGCGGATGGCGTCGTAGAATCATGCACGGGATCCCTGAGAGTACCCTATGACAACACTACGTACTCTCCATCAGAAGTTCTTGATGAGACCTTCACTAGCGGCCTCACTGACTACCTCTCCGGATTGTCGACGCTGGTTGCCACCAATCCCGATGAAGACACCGCAGCTGTCTTGGCGACATTCGAAGCCGCAGTGAAGGAATTTGGAGATGTGGTCATTGCCAATGTACCCGCCGAAATTTGCCACGACGGGTATTTCTTCACTGGAGCCACTCCTCCAGGTTGCGGTCGCGATGCCGACACGGTGGGGCAGGGATCCGGAGTGTGCAATCTGGTCGCCAAGGCATTTCTCGATCAAACACCCTCGTCCGATGTGTCCATTGTGAACATGGGAAGTTGTCGCTCCGGTATTGATTCAGGTGACTTTACGGTCGGACACGCCATCACACTTCTCCCCTTCTCTAATACCATGGTAGAGATTCAAATGACTGGCTCTGACATCATTGAAGTCCTGAACTCTGCCGCGAAGACTGCTCTGTCCAAGACAAGTCCCGGAGCATTCCCGTATGCCTCTGGTCTCCGCTACGATGTCGATGCCAACAATATGGATGCACCTGTGTAAGTTCTGCCTTACATCATTCCTGCTGTATCACAAGGACGCTGGCTAACCCTCGAGCTCTTTTGACTTCTATTCATCGATGTCCTTTTTTTCTTTCAGATTCAATGTTTATGTGAATCCTCAATTGAAAGGCGACTGGTCTGCTATCAATGAAGATGAAGCGTATACAGTCCTTGCTGGAAGTTTCATTGCGTCCGGAAAGGATGGCTACATTAGAATGGGAGAGATTACGGACAAGATTGACCTATTCACTGTGGACTCCGAAATTTTCATCACCTACGCCCAGGAAAAAGGTGTTTTGAATGATCCGCCCTCGGATGAGTATGCTACCCAAAGATTTATTGCCGCGGGTGCAACTGGAGCGGAAAGTACTGATACCTCCATTTCGTCTGACGGTGAAGCCGGGGTGGAAACCACCGATGCAACTGAATCTGAAGATGGAGCATCTGACTCTGCAGCTGAGACTACAGACGCACCTGTGGCTGAAGCTGGTGCTGAGACTACCACTCCTAAGTCGTCTTGTAGCATTGTGTCTACCATTTTGTCGCTTGTCAATTCGGTCATTCTGTCAGCTGTTTTTGTCAATGTGTTTTAAAGAGGAATGATATCATTCGGTGTTGTCAATCGTACTCAAACTGCAGTATATCCGTAGACATGTATCAAATGTGTGTTTTATGGAAATGTAATTCATGGAAGCGCTGGTGCAATCTTAGAGTGCCGTTAGGGCCCATAAGATGTACTTAAAAATTTCAGTTATATAATTCATGGTAGCGCTGTCATGTCTCTCATCAAGGGTATCAATATGGATAGTTGTTGACAGATGAAATTATATGTTTGAAGGTAGCGAATAATTCATCAAACAATCAACAACAATTTTATATCTTGTGTTAGACGCCCTTTTTACAAACTGTACATCATTGGCAAAGGCTTAAATTCAGTGCTATCGTGCATTCTACCATACTGGGAAATCGTGTGAGCGAGGCATTAGTGAAATAGAGAGAGCTTCATCTTGGACAATCTCTTCAAACCAAACCCCATCTTTGACTTCTTTTCTTTTGCCTCAATTCTCTGCTCATTCGAGGAGGTTTCGGCCTCTCTTGCTGCTTTAGTTTGTCCCAAAAGCTCCAATATCTGAACATGTTGATTGGATATCTCGGTCTTTAAATATTCTATTTCCGACGACTTGCACTCTAGCTTCGTCTGGTACTCTTCCATCATCTTCGCGAACGCAATTTGCTGCGTAGATGTAAGACTTAGATGCAGGTCGGACTTCCTTGGAACTTGAAATGGCTCCATGTTCTCGACATAGCCTTCGCTATGGCATTTAGAGAGTACAGAGGTTGCATCACATTGATTTACTTGAAAACTTTTATTGGACGCTTCATACACTTGATTTGTTTGTTCCATTTCAGGATGAATGATAGGACTTGATGAATGTTCATCCTCCTTGCTCTCGTTTGACATGGAAGTCTTTTCATCACCCACTCCAGTTGGAAACTCCTTCGTCCACTGCCTCGTCGGTTTAGCCAGGTCAACAAGCGTTAATGGGGTGTTCTCCCGCTCCTCGCAAGTAATACCAGTGTATGATTGCCTTTTCTTCTCGAGACTCAATATCCGTTTCTCTTGCAGTAGCAATATTGGTGTTAAAGGGTTTGACTCACTGGGAATCTCCTTTTCGTCGGTATCCATTGCATCCTCAGAGTTGACGGGATGGAGAACACTCTGGTCATCCATCGTTCCACTGTAAGATAAGGACACGGACTGATGCTTCTCTGAAGTTGGGATATCAAAGTCATACCAGACACTATCCTCTGCTTTATCCGAGGAAGCTACAACGGCGTCGTTAGTCGTCCTTTTCTTCTCACTAAGTTGCCTCCTCTTGGCACGTAATCTTGCAGAGAATTCATCTTTCTCATCCTTACTGATAGTCGTTTTCGTAGTAGTTGCTATTTCTTGTTCGTCGGCATTGTCGGCACAATTGTTGTTAGTGTTATCGAGCGAACTCATGTTGCCAGACGCAGCACCATTCGTTTCGTTTATATCGAGAATCTTTTTCTTGTCAGACAGGACTTTCTGCTTCGCCAGTTCAGCTGCCCAAGCCTTCGTGTTGGAAAAATCTAGATGGGATGGAGATGGATAAACTTCTTCCACTACATAATTTCCACCTCTCACTGCATTCTTCTCAGATACGTCTTCCACTTTTACGTCTCCACCATTTACTTCTTCATTCTCGTATCTGTCATCTTGTTTGCCCTCATTCGCATTGCTTGTTACGGTGTCTTTATTCTCCGAATGTTCAGGGTTTGAGTTATCGCTATCGCTATGATGCTTCTTTCCCCGCCGATGATGGTGGTTCGCCGGTGATGATGGAGTTTTCTTGGCAAACACATCCCTTCGTTTCTCCAACTTGGTCGCCCAAGCCAATTTGGTGGCGAAATCCGTTGCTTCGCCGCTCGTTCCGCCCTTGGGATTTTTTTGTTCAACCATGGCAATAGGTTTATCGGGTCCAACGCGATGATTCTCGTTCAACATCATTATCGACGCATCGTCCCCTCCTCCCGAGATGGCAACAAGTCTTTTCTTTAATACCGTATTTACCACAGAGGGCTGATTTTCCAATTCGCTTTTTTTGAAGATGGCAGACCGCTGTTGCAGGCGCCGTTCAGCTAAAGATCCCGATTTATGCTGCTGCGAGGAAGATGACGCATTTACGAGTTTGTTTGCATTGCTTTCATTGCCTGCGCAATGTGCTCGATTGCCTTCCTTTTGGTTTGCAGCTATGTACAGGTTTTCTTGGTTCTCGACTTGATTCCTACCGAGCACATCTTCTGGTCGCGCTGGATTGGCGTTGTCGTCGACACCATATGCATTTGCAGTTACAGAGGTAGCTGCTTCCGTTCGCGGCAGCTTCTTCAACGCCGCAACGACGCTATGATTGGCAAAGCTTTCTTTCCATGGTGGCGAGTTTGATGCAGCTGTAATTGGCACATCATCATCTGCATCAGTATTCGAGGCGTGAGGCACTAACGTAATCATTGACGTTGAAGTTGAAGCCCCCCCCGTTTCTGGCAGGAATATTTCATCACTTCGTTGCCTGTAACTATAGCGTCGAATTGCGGTCTGTTTATTGCTTGCAGGTATACGCATCGTATTGAGTTTTTGATTGGGTATCTAGATTTCAGAGTGTGGAATAGAGCCCATGACAGCAGAGAAAATAAATTCTTGACTCGCCACTTTTTTGAGAAAGTGATCCACATGAAAAAGCGAATTCGACCTTCTTGATTTATCTAGAATAGATTGATTCTGTCTCACCGACGGAAAACTCCCGTTGTCTCTTCAAAAGACCTTCCGACTTTGAAACTCTCTTTCGTACCTCTTTCTCAGAATTTTTGTTCCTCCCCTCAGTCGTAAAAAATGAAAGTGGCGTGTTTAATACTCTACCACGATGTTGGCGATACGAGGCGATCGATACACCCACACTGCCCTTTTTCCTTTCCGATATTATCGACCACCAACATAGTGGGGCTAGTATTGTGTAGACACGAACATCATCGTTGCAACAACCCGGCGATAATGAGTAAGCATCATCATCAGCAGCACCACCAGCACCACCGATTCCAGCCTCCCACACTCTTCTCTATCTGCCAAGGGGAAGTGACCAGAATTGAACCGTACGGATGTTTCGTCAAGCTAACGCCAAACAACTGTACTGTTCCTTCTTCCAGAACTAGTAGTATCTCAATCTCGGGATTGGTGCACATCTCCCAACTCTACACTTCCAAGGTATCACATGTTTCTGACATTGTATCCCTCAATGATACAGTTTGGGTCAAGGTCATTGATGTTCAGGTAGAATCCATCTCTGACGACGCCACCACAACAGGGAAAACACGTTCGCGGCACAAATTGAAATTGAGTATGAAATACGTAAATCAAGATACTGGCAAAGACCTAGACCCGGAGAATGAATTATTCGAGGAAGATCGACAGCGAACTCTGAATAGTAGTAGCGGTGGCAGAAGCAGCAGTCACAGGGGTGGGGGTAACCATGATTATGGTGGTGCCAACTCTCTCCTTGGGAGGGCATTAGTGTCAAATATTGGCATGAGTACTGCCATTGATCCAGGTAATTTGATTTTACGGGGTTCTACGTCTAGGGCTATGAATGGATCAACTACTGCTGCTGCTGCTGTGGGAAGTGGTAGCTTTAATGGGTATGATTTGGTGGGAGACGATGAAGGAGAACCATCACTACCACAGCCACAATCACAATCACTACCAACAATATATGACGTAGGAAAGGAATTATCGTTTTCGTCATCTTCATTGATGGCAAATACTGTTATTCCAATGGGACGAGGAAGGGGAATGACATTACCAGCTTGGATGACAAAAATTGATGCAACCGGAGATAAATTAGGATTAGCAGGTGACAGTGCACTACCATCCAATGATTGCACGGACCAAACGAATGATGACAATGTCGAAAAAAGTCGTAGACGACGACGTGACAAGCGAAACCTCACGCAAAATCCCATAGAGAGACATTACAAACACGCGAGTAGTAATAGAAAAACACACAGTCGGCACCAGGAACGAACTGACAAAGACCACCATAGACGACGACAACGACGCGAGCGCTCTCGCTCACGATCCTCCTCCCCATCCTATTCATTGAAGGAAACACACAGATTATCACAATCAACATCGTCGTCATCGTCAACAAGTTATAAATCGCTTCCCAGATCCAGATCGGTAGAGCGCCATTCATATAGGTCTCGATCGCATTCTCACAAGAGGAAGAAATCACATCACAAACATTATGAAAAACATTTTAGCAGCGATCGCAGTAGTGTAAGGAGGAGGCGGGATAGGCGTGAGAATCGGGAGAGCCCAAGCCCTCCCAGTACTCATTCAAGACATCATCATCAGCAGCAGCAGCAGTCCATAATATCATCTGAGTTTGCGAATGTAGAAGAAGCTCGAGCCATTGTGGAACGGCTGGAACGACATCGGTGAGGAGGGGGTTTGTACTATGAAATCTGACTCAATGCATATCACGCATAAAACACTAAAATCAAGACCAGACGATAATTGTGCACACGGTTCAATTTTAAAAGGACTTGGGTTCCGTCGGCACCAACACTCGTACCCAGGCATTAATTTTGCTTGTATTATTCCCCCCAACAAATAATAAGTTGATTCTATCATCTTCTATTCTTTCGCCTTGTTTACCACACAATTACAATGCAATTAATGCCAAGAAACGCCTAGCAAGACTAACCGAGGTACGAAACTTACCATCAGCAAGACTTGGCGTTCATTCATACCGACATCAGACATCACGTATTAGTCTCGCCAATTTCGCTTCCTGTTTCAATGACGAAACGCTTCGATCGCTATCAATCAGAAAACAGAAAAAAATACTACGTACTCTAAAAATTTCGACGCCGAATTCAGCCGGAATCTTTCGCACAAGGTTGAGAGAGAAACTGGTATGAAAATTCTGCTTTCTCCCTCTAAGAAGCGACATCGAATTTCTACATGACACCCAACCGTCTCAAATGCCGTTCAACTGAGACTATCAACATCGGAATTTATATTGGTTCTTACAATGAGGCAAAATCCTTGAACGGAAAATATAATTCGCAACATTCTTCTCACTCTGCCGACGCAAACCGAATTTGAGAAGAAAATCAGAAGCCACTTTCCTTTCCGACTCCAACTTTTCGACCCAAACAAAGAGACAAAGACGTGCACTTCGTCGTTTGTTGGTCTCGCTGTCCCAACAGCACAGTGCACGTGAACCCATTGCATGCAATTATTCATCCGACCAATGCCACACATGGCGGTCATAATTTTCAACCGAGTCTCTCGTGCACATCCACTTCGTTGATATATCATCATCATCTGCGCACTACTACGAAGTACCCCGTTGCCTACACACATCAATCGATTACTAATTTATAATGAAGGTCTCTAGTTTGCAAATCTCAACGGCAGTGGTCGCCTTATCCGTGGTCGACGCGCGCTTGGCCACATCATCCTTGGACCGTCAATTGGAGGTGAGCATCTCATCATTTCTATCTGAACCGGACTTTGCAGTGTTTGATAGTCAGAGCTTCGTTCTTATGATTGTTTGTCTCCGATCTTGTTTCGAACTCCACAGGCCGGCTGGAACAACGACGGCTGGGAATCTGGATGGCCCGCGCCAGAGAGCAGTGGCAAGTCCGGCAAGGGGGGTGGATCTGGCAAGTCTGGCAAGGGAGAAGAGCCTGCACCGGAACCTTGGGGCCCACCTGCATGGGGCCATGATGAATGGTCTGGTGGATGGGGTAATGAATGGTCTGGTGGATGGCCGGCACCTGCACCAGAACCCGAGAGCAGTGGAAAGTCTGGCAAGGGCGGCCGACGGAACTAAACGCGCATTTACATGAGTCTCCGTGGTCTCTTGAGAAAGAGTTCAATCAATTTTAGAGCTGCTCTCCATCAAGAGAGATGGACGTGCTTTCGCCGCACAATTTGGATGCACTGCCGATAACTGCATCATCCTGTATATTATTATGCTGTCGAGGTTTATGCCGTTGAATTTATTGGTGCGTGTCTCGAATCTAGTTGTAGTCAGGTGTCATAAGTTATAATACATTAATAGATCACCTCTTGATTAGTCAGCTGAATAGTATACGTATTCTTCATTCCAGAAGTAAGAGAGGTGTCGTTTCTGCGAGGCCATCAATTGTTGTACCTTTCTGTTTACATGATCAAGAACTAGACTACTTCACTCTAAGATGGTGCAACAGAAGGAAGCATAGATGGACTCTACGAACGCACTCCAGCTACTTTAGACACAGAGTCTCCATGAACACGCACTCGATACAAACATGTGTATTCTCTGTTTCCCCAATTCTCTTCAATGATGAATGAAACCGCCTCCACTTCTTGCCGCTCATGAGCAGCGCTAGTTGTACCACCACCTCGCCTCTTCCTTGTTGTCGTTGCGTCACTCCCACACGAGGGAACGGAAATTAAATCCTTCGGAGGAGAGCATTGGCCTTCTGGCAACGACTCGTCTTCAAGTTCGATTCCATCATCCTCATCCACCTCGAAGGAAGCCGCACAGGATGAATCATCCTCGAGGCACTGCCGAGGATCTCTGGAATCATATTTTTTCTCATATCTCTCGGTGGTGTCCGCAGATAAGTCATTGCCCAATAGAGACGATGGTTTCCAACGCCCTCCTTTCACTGCAAATGTTTGTATACTCCTTCTTCGTTCGAGAGCGTTAGATAACGCTTCATCCACCTTTTCTTCCTGTTCCTCGCCAAGTCCATTGTCGTGATCAGATTCCGTTATCCTCTGGTATTCAAACGATCCAAGGTCAATGGGCTTGGCAATATCAAACCCAAGTACACCACACTCATTATTCTCTTCTTTGTCATCGCGCTCCTTCGTCGAACAGGGCGGAAAGCCAACAACACGAATCCATCGTGGCGCACTCTCCCCGCCCCTCGTAATTGCAGCACTACGACCTTCATTTTTATTGTGCTTCGATGGTAGCAGGGGGAACGAACGATGTTCCAACGTTACCGCATCAATGTAGATGGGGTACGGCAGCCGTACTGTATACTTTGGTCCAATGAGAAGAGAAGAAGAAAATGATGATGAACCACCATCACTACGATGATTGAGCAATGATGATCGTAATGCAGGATCATCTTCGGGTCGCATGCTCAGTGGGTAACAATGCCCACGAGGCTTGGCTGAGTAACTCTTCCCAACAACATCACTACTGCCCCCACTTTTGCTATATCCATCCGAAATGGCCACCTCCGGACCTGACGTCCTACCGAACCATCTACCATAATATGCATTATTCTCCAATCCTAATGCATGGTAGACATAGTCTGGAATCAAGGCATCCACAATGCCGCGGGGAGTGAAGTCTGACCACGATAACGAAGAGACGGGATCAGATGCGAATAGGCGGTCAAGAGCACGTTCCCAATCCTCGGGTAGATATTGTCGTAGCGCAGTACCGATTGGGAAGGAGGTGTACCATTTCCATAGATCCATCTTCTCGAACGTCTCGGACAGTGGGTTCCTTAATAGTTTTGATAGAACACGCCCTTCCTTCATTTTCTTTCGACCATATTCTGAATATTGCGCATTATTCCTAGATTGTTGTTGTTGGTAATACAAGTTCTCGACATGTTCATCAAACATTGCCTGCTTCGCGAATTCGTACTGTCCTCGTTGGCTCATGCCATCGCCGCCGCCGATCACAATGCCATCTTTGTAATAATCATTATTTCGTGGAGGGGGCACAAAGGCCCCACTCGTGAGTTCGTAGACTACACTCCCTCCATTTTCATAACTGGCATGATCTACCATGTTCATTGTTCCGCCGTAGGAATAATGCTCGACGAGTGCTCGTGCGACCATTTCCATGGATTGGGGTATGGTAAGACATTGTTTATCGCTATCATTGATACCATTGCTCGATTGGAATTTTCGTTGTTGAAGAAGAATCTCTGCCGTGGCATTATTGTATTCACGCTGGTATTGTGTGGGTACCTCCTGTTCACTTCGATGTTTCCATGTGACGGTTTCGGATTGGACATGTGTTTCCATGAGTTGAGTTGTCAATTCCATTAGTGAATGTTGGATTATGGATTCGGAACGTTGGAGTATGTTATGGGGGGAAAGCAGTTCAGTAAGTTCGGCGAGGGTGATGTAAGAGGGTTCCTCCTCCTCCTCGACTGGTGTAGTGGTGGATTCCAATACGCTGGACTGGTATCGGTCCCGACGCTCTATTTCTTCCCTCATGAGATTTCGCAGCCGTGTGTCCAATCCCATTGAGGATTTAGTACTTGTATGAGTGCCATCCTCTGTTTGTGCAACAGTCTCATTCTCAGTCACCTCTTCCGTTTTGCCACTGATGATCAACTGATTGTGTGCACCCAATCGTGCCAGCACG
>JALLBB010000788.1:0-11879 GCA_036939735.1 Discostella stelligera
GTCCGTACTTCAACAGGGTAGAACGAGGGTAGAATAAATTTCCCACATTGCTCTAGTAAGGCGTGCTACCATACACACATAAAAGTAGAGCTACAGACACAATCCTATCATTAGCTATCAGTCACCCTCGCGCAATCGATCACCATCATGTTCATGTCCATGTCAGAAGACAAATCAAGAACAATTGTCCGATCCGTCGATGCCCTCTTTGGGAAAGAAATAATAACACCAACAAATAGCTATGAATGGCCACCGTCACCGATCTCAAAACCGCGATCGCTTAAGCAAGTGAAGCAAATTAGCCGTAGGGGACTGCCACCCGAGTTACGATGCTCGGTCTGGATCACATCTGTGATGAGGGTTGTCAATCCTCGCCTCCCAATTGCTGAGGTTGAATCATATGGTACGACATCACTTACAACGAGCATTGAAGCAACGTCGAAACATGCGCTAAATGCAGCTTTCGCAAATGGTATTGATAGAGAAGATGTCATTGCTCCTGATTTCGGACTCCACCAATCGGTACTTGAACAACTGATTCAAAGCGATTACCGAGAGTGGAACTCGGTTACGGCAGACGGTGAAAAATCAATACCAGCCGAAGGTGTCCGATCTTTGACGGGAATATTATGTTCGGTGCATCAAGTTCTAGGTATTGAATACTGTCCACCCCTGCCGGATATCAGTGAGTTAAACTGTTAAAATGTTATGCATCGGATTCGTCGGCGTCTCTTTGATTGACGATATCACTCTCAATGCGTGTTTTTTCGATCCCACTCAGCTGCAATACTGCTAACGCACATGCCCGAAAGTTACGTCTTTGTGACTATTCGAGAAATGATCAACGATTCATCTTATTTTCTTCCATTGTCTCAAAAGGAATACTACTCGTGGTGCAAAACATATTCACACTTTGTCGAAAGACTTTTTCCCGAAACGTTCAAGGTGATGGAAAAGTGCGGTGCACTCGATCCGCATTCGGGCCTTGATCCAATCTTCAAGAGATTTTTCATAACTCTTCTGAAGCGAGAGGTAAAGTTGACTGTTGACTAGATATTCAACCTCGTGTTCTGTAATTGCCTAATGCTACTAATTTCCGTTTGTTCGCGATCGGGCTGCCCGATGAAAGGATGTCTTGCGATTTATCGATGTGTTCATGATTGAAGGGTGCAAAGCCATCTTCCGACTGGCACTATCACTTGCATACATCATTCCGAAGAAAGCTTTGAAGGTTAGTTTGCATTTATCCTTTTCGAGATGCCACTAAATTGTAGTCAACGCTCATACACGACTTGGGAAGGCACTGCTTTTGACAAGCTCAGAGTCTTGGTGGGAACAAATACGGAATCGGACAATGGACCCAGGATTTTCATTTCAAAAGCATTTGGACATTATGTATCCCAAGCCATTGAGGAAGATAGCGTTGCGATATCCCAGACGTCATCTTCTCAGTCGTCAAATAAAAAATCATGAACAGTGGGCACTGCAAAACATTCCTGTCTACAGTGTACAATCTCCTCGCAAACCGATTGGATATACTTCTGAAAAATGCATACTAGCAAAGCCAGTATCGTTCCGTCTTGATTTGACTGAGTGGCTTCCTGCGGCACTAAAATTGACAAAGCTTGATTTAATTTATTCGACCGATATTCACGGGCGATCACTTGCATCATTTTATCATCAATGTGAGAATTCGAAAAATACAGTAGTGCTCATCGAGGCTTTTTGTGGCGACACAACATGTCTTATTGGTATGTTTGCTACCCACGAGTGGAGAATCAACCCACGCCCCTACGGAGACAGTGAATGCTTTTTGTTCAGGGCTATGCCTGATGCGAAGTGTTTTAAGTGGACACCTACTCCAGATAATTGCGATGGTGCTGAAGACAATGCCGCCTGTGAGCAGTTTATGGTTAGCAGGAGTGACTTTATAGCCATGGGAGCGAATACTGATGCGACTAATGGGATTCGTCTGGATAAAGACTTGATCAAGGGGGAAAGTCATCCCGCTCTTGGATTCAACAATGAACATCTTCCGGGAAATAATCAACGGACATTCGATGTTGGTCATCTAGAAGTTTATAGACTTATTCGAGAAATTGAGTGAATCTTATTTTGTTTGCCAAACCCTGATTGCTAGCATAACCTTAAAGGGTCAAACATAAAATAGATATCATCTAGAAATCAGCCCATCAATAACCTATTTGCTGCCCCTTCCACATTATTGTCAGTTTGCTGCAATGCTCGAATCACGGCCTGTCGATCAAAGCCCATGCCGGTAAGTTGAGCAATCGCCTCTTCTGGCGGTGGTGGAGGAGGACGCGATGCCACTGGAGGTTGACCGTTTCCTCCAACAAGGGTCCTTTGCTGTCTATTCCCTCTTTCTGCTCCACGTTGCACTGATCGCGACATCATTATTGCAGGTGCTGAATTTGTATCCCCCACAAGACAGTGTTGAGAGTGGAACGAATAGAAGGAGCGAAATTGTATATTGCTCATTCCACAAGTTATCTCACCTTCGTCCACTAATACTGCGCCCGAGTAATGGCACATGGTATACACAAATTCAGGAAGTTCATTTTCACTAGCTTTCAAACATATTAATCCCGAAACGAACCCAACAACTGCAGGAACGAACGTGCTCCATCCACCTGAAAAAATCACTTGTGCGCAAAGTGCGTACACTAGTGACTTCTCTGAAAAATCGTATCCCAACAACCCAAAGAATTTGGGATATAATCGGGGAGTGAAACGATGATATAACGAAAGAACTGCTCCAAGCTGAGGATAGGGGCCAGAGTACCTCTCGACATCGAAAAATATATTGAAAACAATGAGTTCCACAATTGTGGAAAGAATTGAAACATAGACGATGAAGGCACCAAATCTTCTACTTCCCATCTACTCTTGAAAGTAAGATAATATTTGATATGACGATAGAGTTGATAGGTGATGACAGTTCAGTTGACCCAATCCAAACACCATGTGTTTTACTTTTACGTACCTCTCGTTCAAATCGTCGCATCAATGGACACAGGGCCAATAGACCAAATATAAGTTCTCCCATGGATGCAAAGGTAAAATTGCAAACGAAAATTCTGTAGAATTGTGCATGATCAAATATTTTTGACGTGTCTTATTTGGAAGATGGAGGAGGTTGGATTGATGGGATTAGTTTGCCATAGAGGACGATGAAAAAGCAGGGTGGGAGACACAATTTACTCACCCAAGATCAATGCATCGTGCCAATTGTTCATCTCTGCTAAGACATAGATAATGGCGGTTGACAAAGTGATAGTCTTCGAGACTGGAGCGCCAAGAAACCACGCTGCCGTCCGGCTATGAAGCTGCGATGGTGTTGTCATCCTATGCAAGTACAAGGGTGTGGGCGAACTGAAAAGAGATTTTGCTCCATCTCCATGTCACCGTTTAAACTGTCTGTCTGAAAAAGCATTCAATACGCAATTCGGACCAAAAATAAAGATATCCGAAGCACCAGAGACCAGAGACTCTTACAGCGCCTCCTGTCTTTCTTCCCCGTATTTTTTAGCAAAAAAAATAAAAAATGATCATCCTTGACTTTCGGTCACTCCAAACCAAAACTCAAACTCCAGCTCCACCCGAGCATTATTCGATATCATTCGATAGACCCCAGTTCGTATTATTTCACAATCATCGACTCAGAATCATCCCCGCCCGCACCAACCCCCCCCTATAGATGTCAAGAAGATAAAGAGGGAAGTGTCTATATATGAGTTTCCACGTTCTAAATACACACTATCAATTTCAACTAAACCCTAGTAAGTAAGTACTAAGTACCATGACGATGCTAGCGGCAGTGGGTAAATCGGTTCTCGAACCAACCAACACGATCGATATGGTCGAGTACGACTTCGAGAACTACGCGCTCACCCAGGGTATTCCAGAAACGCTCGATCCTCTCCCCTATCGAAAATCGGGGTCGGTCTTTGCCACCGGCGATGAGGCCGAGCCACAATTAACAAGTGCCAAACATGATCCGAGGCTACGTACGGTGGTGTGTCGTCACTGGCTTCGCGATTTGTGCATGAAAGGAAGTGCTTGCGAGTTCCTTCATCAGTATGATCTATCGAAGATGCCATTGTGTCGACATGGTGAACGATGCAAGGTGAAGGATTGCCCATTTCGGCATATTAACGAAGCCGATCGATTGGAGTGTGTCTTTTACAGTCAGGGATTTTGTATTCATGGTCCATTCTGTAGGTATCGACACGTGAGAAGGGAGAGAGCTGATTTGCCAGTGGTGGCAGATTTCACTCTTGGATTGTCACAGATGCAGGCAGGAAAAGATGGAGTGACTGCCATTAGGAGGCCTGCTCCAAAGCCCAATGAATTCTTTAAGGTCAGCCTGTGCAAGCATTACCAAAATGGTGACTGCCCTTTTGGGGACGGGTGCCACTTCGCGCATGGCGAAGCAGAGTTGCGGAAGTTCCCAAAACCTGGTCAGGGAGCCGTTGAAACTGACGGGGAGAAGGAGTTATCGGATAATATGTTTGGCAATCAAGAGACAGCAACGGTTGATTATTACCAGGGGGGAGTTGCAGGGGGCGGCAAGCCATCGCCAATTCTTGAGCCTGAAAATGCTTCGTTCTTTATTGTGCGGGCCGCAACCTATCGAGATTGCTCCATTTCTACTGTTCGTGGAGAGTGGTTTGTTCAAAGGAAACACGCGGAAGCAATCAACACTGCATCTAATGGAGGGAGGCAAATCATGATCTTCTTTACTGTTGGAGATTCCCATCACATCCAAGGGGCAGCGTTGGTAACATCAAAGGCAATCTACTTGGAATCTGCGGACTATCAATATTCTACCACATCCAAAGCTGCCGCCGATGATGAGGGACCATTCTGTTATCGCTTCCAGTGTATTTGGTATCGTACATGCGAGCTGCCAATTGCAACAGCGCTCGAAGCGGCTCCTTATTTATTACTTCCGACATCAACCACGAAATATTGTCAAGACATGACATCCAATACGGGGGAAGCAGTGATGAAGGCTGTTTGGAACTCACCACTATGCACGCTGTATGAATCGTGGACAGGGGAAGATTACGATGAAGATGCTTTGTCGACTAAAAATCCTCCTCCAATGGGCGAAGCAATATTGACAGATTTTCGCTGCCCCTCGCCTTATGAAGTTGCATGGCCAACAATGCCTGGGCCGGGATTTATCTTTGGTTGCAATTCCCAAACCATGGATGAATGTCTAGGACGAGGATTATTCGGCTTGCCAGCTCACATGAAGATCACAGCAACGGGAATCCGACCAGGATCATCTATCTTCCTGTACAACGTTTCTGAGAAGCTGATCTTTGGTATCTTTGAATCTCTTACAACTGCACAGATGAACCTTGAGCCCAAGGCATTTTCGAAGAATCCCAAAGCTCAGACCTCTCCTTTTCCCGTTCAAATTCGCGTGCGAATAAGTTTAGAATGCCCCCCGATACATGATGATGATCCAGTGTTGAATGATATCTTACGTGCACGGGTTGGGGGTAGAATAGGCCCACTCACTTTCTCTCAGACCGAAGCGTTGGCGAGCTTAATTGCTCACCAGTGTGGCGCACTGAGTTACATGACAGAATACCGCCGGGGCGTAGAGAGTGGATCTATGCAAGTTTCGGCACCTCCTATTGCGCTACCTCCTCGAAAGATTGAGGCGTAAACGACTGGACTGAAGCCAACCCCACAAACCAAATACTTTCTGATAATTGCGTTATTACTTAGTCACTATAGTGCTTAATCTTTCTTGTCATTTTCAGCCTCAAAATCTTCTTCGTCAGTAGCTTCTACCTCATCCTCGTCGTCATCAGCATTAGAAGTATCCCCTTCATCAATTTCCGATACGTAGTCTCCATCGTCTTCCTCCACATCAGCCGTTGCCAAAGTCGCCTTCTCCTCCATCTCCCTCGCCTTTTCGATCAACTTCAGCGACTCCTCGTCAACGAATTTTGTCCACCAAGCTTTCTCGAACGGGTCAATGACGTTTTGTTGCGCGACGGCACTCCCGCCGATCAACAATGAAATCTTCGTCGCCACCTGCAGCGTAGATCGGTAAGGCCCTCCACCAATTTGCAATCGTTTCAAGTATCTTCGCGCAGCTCGCTTCTTCATATCCCATTCCGGACGAGACTTGCGTTTGATGAGTAGCTGGATGAGACCTTGCGTGACGCGAAGGGCATCATTGATCAATGTTTCGTCGGTACTCATTGGTAGTAGTGGTGTTGCTCCCCCCTCATCATCCGCTGCCGCTCCCTGTGTACTTTGATGGATTGCAACCTTGAATCCATTCTCCTTCATTTCAATCAAACCCTTGTGCAACTCCTCCAGCACATGATCGACCGTCACGGTCTCGATCGCAAAGTATAGTCCAGTGTCCTCATTCAATATCTGCTCGGCGACGAACAAGGCCGCCTTCACTCGAGGTTTTCCATCCTGTACCTTCCACGTGGACATCCTAGCTCGCAGCATTCCCTCCACTGCGGCCTTCGATCCGGATAGCTTCAGAACGAATCGATTGTTGCGTTTGAATTCCTTCAATGCGGTGGAAATCACCAGTGCGTCGCGCAGTTTCCCCGGACGTGCGGAATTGCACAGTTCGACGAAATCCGATTGCCCGATGAGATTTCCCGAACCCTTGGCGGCGTAACGTTGTAATATGTGAATGGCTTTCCCTGGCGTGAGTTGTTCGATAATGTTGGCTCGCTGTTGGAGGGCGCTGAGTTTTTGCGGTTTTTGGGTGGATATCACGGTAGTAGCGGTAGCGTTGGTAGCGGCAGCGCTCGCGTCGATGGTAGCGGCGGCGGCACTGACCGATGAAAAATAATTGCGATGCACCCTAAATAATATTGAATTAGTGATGGGCAGCGAAGAATCAACAGCAAAGTGTCGTCGAAGATGATCGCCATTTGATTGTTCACGCCGGGATAATGATGATGATGATGATGATGACGACGATGCGTGCCGATTAGTGCTGTTCAATATGTGGATGCCGTGTTGACCCAACAACAACTTCGCCGACGGTGTCGCAGTCGCAGGTAGTACATAACATGAGAACGACGGCCGGCTAGCCCAGCGAAAGCGAATGGATCGTTCAACACTACGAATTGTAGCTTGATTCATGTTTATCCTTGGTGGATGATATGATACAGTACTGGGAGTGGCGCACGGCGTGGATGGGGGAAGACGCTTGAGGCAGGGCGGCGTTGCGTTGTTGTTGAGCTCGCTGCTCGCTTGTACTTAAGTAGTCTTTGTGCGCCTTTGACGGCTGTTACGTGTTGTTTCGTACTTGTTACTACTTCACTCTCTATCTTAACTTCTCTCTCTATGTTGTTGTGAGAGAGGTTAGGTACAATCTGGTAGTACAATAGAGAGTTACGTACTCACGGATACGATACTACTAGCTACCTACTCTCTAGTATTATCGTACTCGTTAATAGGTGTGTAGGGGCGGAGCAAGTAGTAGTGAATAATCCTCTCATTCGAAACCAAGTTGCTTGGCTCGTCATCATGGTGAGATCGGATCCAAACTTTCCACCGATGAATCTTTTCATGGACTCTTTTCGCTTCTTGTGCCTAATCATGACAACGTTTATCGCGTTGTCGTCTTTCGCTAACATTTCTCCGCTCTCTTTTTCCACCACTCTACCAACAGTCGCAACAACAATTAATCGTCAACCCGAAACCGTTTCTCGCCGACTTAACTGGGAAGCACGTCCGCGTCAGACTCAAGTGGGGACAAGAGTATCAAGGCAAAATCGCCTCGTCTGATGCTTACATGAATTTACAATTGGAAGAGACCGAAGAATTTATTGATGGGCATTTCGCCGGCGCGTTGGGGGAGGTGTTGATTCGTTGCAATAACGTTTTATACATTAAGGGGGCGGACTTGAGAGGAGGAGCAGAAGTGGGGAACAACCACCAACTGGGGGACATGGATGAGGAACAACAATAATTCACAGCGATGAGATATGATGATGATGGGAAATGCATGTGAAAATTAAGTGGGATGAGATGAGATGCAGGGTTGGAGGTAGCGGTAGTGACCACCGGCGATAGGTATCGCTAGTCTGCTTGTCGGATGTTTGGTGGTACAATCCTCTTCAATGAGAACATTTGCCACGAGGATTGAACGCCCCGGGGTGTCTATAACTTTTATTTCAGCAAAATTGGTGGGGATTAACAATAATTAACAGCTACGTTTATGAACGACATTATGCATCCGTTTTCAATCGTTTCTCCGGTCTTTCAAGAAGTTGATGAGAGAGGGATGAAAGCGGTGGCCGAAGTTGGAGGAGGGATTGGTATCTCTAGAGAGATAGAGCAGAGTTAGGACAGTTCAAGGAAGGATATCCTGTGTTCCATCCCCGCCCCATCAACTCGCTCCCTTGTCGCTTCCACGTGGCAGTTTTACACTCTCTTTCTACGTACCAAACAGCACCATCTGTTACCGTACCCAACCCAACACAAACACCACAACAAATAATGCAACCTCCGCCGACGACGAAGGTCTACCTAGTCTCAGAGAGATTCGTCTTCCCCCGTGAAACGGTTACCATTGCCACTGTCCTCCCACCCCTTCCTGATCGCAACATGCAGCCAACCGCAATACTAAACATGGCCCGTGGGAAGGGTAAGACCATCCCAATCAAGGTATGTCCGGACTGCGGCTTACAAAACTGAACTCGATTTTACAATTCCCACGCTCGCTTGACGGCCCCAAGTCACTCAGTTATCCTTTCATATTCTCACCCGCCATCTATATTGCCAATAACAAATACAACAGCTCCTTAGTAGCGCTGGAACAGGATATTTCTATACCACTAGACGGAATGTCACACAAACGCCTGAAAAATTCAAGTTCGTGAAATTCGATCCAATCGTGAGAAGAAGAGTTCTTTTCACCGAACATAAAATCAAATAAAAGTACGCATGGTGGGGATCATCGTTAAAATAAACGAGAAAGTTGCCAACTGGTGGAAATGTGTGTATGGATAACTGATGGGTGGATTGATGCTTCACTGCATTTAGAAGTGGGCAGGATTGTGGGGATAGGGCAGTAGCAGTAAGAGTACGGACTTGATGGCAGAAGTAGATACAAACGTTGGAAATTGATGATAAATGCTCAATTGAGAAGATCTACCCACGAAGTTTAAACTTCTGACGAGGTCGATGTTGTGATGGGTTTGACGGGTGCAGCTCGTTTGACGAGTGCAGCTCTATCCTTGGATCTTGTAGGAATGTGACACATGATGTAAGCTAACGTATAGCATCCGCATTGACCTCATTTGCAGGAGTAAATATAAAGAGACAATTGGAATGAATCTACCTGCATTAGAGGTCTACTAACTTCAAAAGCATTAAGCGACCATGGAATATTGCGCAGGATCCGACTCCCTCAACAACGTTTCCTCCTTCTTCCCCACGGTGTACCCACCACCAAAAGCAATGGCTCCCTCGCCCTTTACCCCGACGGGCTCCTTTGGAACAAAGCTGGCGGCGGAATCCACAATATGTTGCTGAATTTCCTTGATTGGCTTGTCGGGATTACCAAGGGCTCGGTTGGCTATAACTTCCGCTGCGAGCTTTCCGGCAAGTGTGGCACCTTCCATGGAGCCGAGGAATTTCTGTGAGGTGTAATCTCCAGCTAAAGTGAAGTGGGGGATGGGGGATGTTTGACTGGGGCGGTACTTGTTACGTCCTGCACATCGTTACAAAATGCGAAGCAGATTAGTGTTGCACGTGGCATAAGTGAATATGGAAGCAGTTGACATGGAATCAAACTCACCTGGAATGGCAGCATACACACTCCTTGGAACCTTAACAACCGCGTACTTAAGCAATTTCGCCTGTCCATTCGGTCCTTGCTTACTCGTTGCTGGCCACTTTTCATCGTTGGCAATTTCAGTAGGGAACAACCTCGCCAGCTCACCCATGGTAGCATCGATAATCTCTTCGTCACTTTTACCAATCCAATTGACGTTTCCACCGGCAAGGGGAGAGCACGGCGCAAATACAAGCTCAAGCATGGATTTGTTGGGATCAGCGTACTCCTTGCAAGTCACGGACATATCGGCGTATACAGAGAGAAGGGGAGAGCGACTGAAACACAAGTGGTCCACAGCCTTCAATTTACGATCAAACCACATGTGCAAGTTGATGACTGGGATCCCCTCGAGTTCATCTAATTGCCGGAAGTACGGCATAGTTTGCCACTTCTTAGGCAACATCCTCTTGACGATATCGACTGGCATCGCTGAGACATACTCATCAGCCACAACTTTCTCACCCGAGCGTAAGAGAAGGTGATTGATGGTTCCATCATCATTCGTGACAATTTCCTTAACGGGAGCATTCAACATGATTTTCCCTCCACGCTTCTTGACGTAGTCCGCCGTGGGTTTGCACCACCTGTCTGGCTGGTTACCATCCAAGAACGCCATCTGGAGACCATTGGACTCATTCAAGAATCGATTCATGGCTGTGAGAACAACCGTCATGGAAAGCTTGTCAGGGTCAATGAAATCAAGTGCCTTCGCCATGGCAATGAATACCTCTTCATTGATTCTTTCAGGCATGCCATATTTACGCATGAATTGCGTCACACTAAGTTCATCCTGCGCATCAATAAAGGGCTGTCCCTCAATCAACATGGGAAGCAGAGGGGGTGCCGTCTGTAACTTTTCAGGAAAAGTCAACATCTTTTGATTCATGAGAATGGCAAGTCCAAAGTTGAATGGTGCAGGAATACCGGGGATGAAATCAAAGGTAGTGAATTCGCCGGGGAGTTCCTGCATAGCAAAGATCATTTGATGGATTTTCCACTGCAAACGATCGTGTATGTCGAGCTCGGCAAACATGTTCATCACATTCGGGTAAGCCCCAAAAAAGATGTGCAGACCAGTCTCGACCCAATCCCCATCTTCGTCTTGCCATGCCGAGACTTTCCCTCCCAGGACGTCACGTGCTTCGTAAATGGTTGGCTCGTGTCCTGCGTCAGTGAGATACTTCGCACAAGAAAGTCCCGACAGCCCACCCCCGATGATTGCCACCTTCTTCTTTTGCGAGGGATCAGTCACCCTGAGTGTTGTCTGGAAGCTTTTGGACATTGCCTTCGCGTAGCGATAATTATCCGTGTCTTCGACATTCGGTTTGGGATAATCCCTCATGACGAGAGTTGATGAGGATGTTGTTGCATAGTTCCTGCGGCGGTGGGAGAGCGATGGTTTTCCAAGCACGGGAATGTGAGGCTGAAATGCCATGCACGTGGTGGTTGCAGCCAGGATTGCCGACAACAAATAATTCCCAACAAGCATGGTTTAAGTTGTTTCTGTTTTATGATGGTAACGGTTGGATGGAATTTCGGTCCTACTTTTTATTCGTTTTTTTTCAAGTGTTGTTGAGTCAGGATAATCAACGCAGTACTACCAACTACTACCAACAGCAACATCGACGAGGGAAAAGCCTAAATTTCATCAATGATCGATGACATAGATGGCGAGGAGGTGAAAAGTGAAAATGCTTGCTGAGTGGATTGCGATGATTTGCTGACTTTCTTCAAGAAACGTCACTCCTTCGGCGCGCCATTTTAGTTTGGCGGGAAGAGAGCTGGAGGAAGCACGTCCGTTTTCGCGGTTGCTCGCACGGAAACGGAAGGAACGCACCACCTACGAGTTTGCTCCCTAATTTGGCTGTCAGATTCCAAAAATGCCATTTGGCGATATTTTCTACATGTAAATAGGTTAAACGATATGGGAGAGAATCGCGAAAACCTTCTTTTTTTTTCTTTCTCCGAGTCAAATTCGGGCAGCGGCTCCGAGCGTCACCATGGTGGCAAAGCC
>JALLBB010000789.1:0-13209 GCA_036939735.1 Discostella stelligera
GGGTGGTGGCGGCGAATGATGGCAGCAGCAGTGACCAACAAAATTCCACAACAGTCAACAAAACAATGGTGATGGCAGTGCTGGGACCCACAAAAATACATCAATCAGGATGATGTTGGGGGGCGACAAAGAAAATGCAACAATTGAGATGGCAGTGGTGGCGACTGTCAAGCAACAACAATAATCAAAGCAACAACGGTGGCGGCGGGGATGATGAACAAAATGCAGTAATGAAGATTATGGGGACGGCAACCAGGAAATGCAGCTAGGAGCACCAGCAGTCTAGAAGCACGCTGAGTGACATCAACAACAGATACATTAAATGATTAATGGTTAAATAGTCATAAATTAGTGGTTATTATCCTTATAGTGAGTAGTATTCTAAATTTTTTAATGTGAGATGTATTGCTGTGCTGTGTTCAATGGTCCACAGCACAGCAATAATATGGATTTGGATGCAGATTTATCATGTTATGTAGATGATGCCTGTGCACTCATATTCCATCAAATGTCCTCCATTGAGCAACTACAGGACTTTGGAAGCCATGGTCATGATATCTTTGAATTGTTTTCAGACTAGTTGGACAACATCACTTTTTTAGAATTAGTATGATTCTACGTAAAAATGCGTAAAAAATTTGGGACGTCCGAGTAGTCCCTTTAAACTGGTACGGAATTCTGGTATGGTAGTGTTGGGTTTCAAGCTCTTGCTCCAGCACTACTTATATCAAGTGTAGCGCCATCAACACATGGCATAATTAAATCTAATTGAATATTCTTACAAACAATTACAACGCACATAGCATATAGTAAGTGGGGTCGTGTTTTAACATTTAGAAAGTCTCCATTAGTACTATTGAAGACAATCCATTTTTGACAAAAATGGAGAAATTAGTTCATGATAGTAATTTTATTCCATACAATGCATCACGGTACTACTACATTACTACTAACTAAAATGTTGCTTGGGACAGGAGGTTGATCACACATGCCGTCACTCATAATTTTAATGATACTTGCCTCTTGCTGGCAGCAGCAGCAGGCTTTGTTGCCATGATTTTGGAAGTTGCTGCGATGCTCGACGAGACACAAACGTCAAACAACGTCTCTGAAAGGTCAAACTACTCTCTCCCTCTTGGTGGCAGTGGTGGCAGCGTCGTCTCTTTCTCTCTCTGTCTCTCCTATTTGTGTCAGTCTATATTGCTTCATTTTTGGATTGTTGCGTCGTTTTTTATTTGATTGTTGAATCTTCTCTTCTCAAAAAAGTTGATTGTTGCAGCTGCGGGGCATCTCTCTTACTCTCTCTAATCAGAGGCAGTGGCTTCTCCCTACCTCTTTCTCTTTCCCTCCCATTTTCGAAATAGTTGATTGTTGTGGTGGTGTTGGGACCTCTCTTCCTCTCTCTCTCTTTCGTCGCATGTGCTACCGCTCGCGGCGTTGGGAGTTGGGACTAATACTGTCGGTACTCAGTTTCCTCCCCCTCCACCACTGCCATTGCCTCCTTCCATCATCTTTTTGTTGCTGAGAAGAGTTGTGGCAACTTGCCTCGTCTCACCCAGCTGACCGGCATCATCTTCTCCCGATGCCTCTTGCGCCGCTCCTACTTCCCACTTTATCATCTTTCCTGCATCCTAATTCTCCCATCCTTGCTCGCTTGATGAATTGCCGCCGCCGCCGATGACAAAAATGCATCTCCGTCATTGCCGTAGATTTTTTGATTGTTGCATTTTTCATTGCTGCTTGTCATCGTCATTACGGATGAGACGCATTTTCATCGTTGTCATCATCGTCGTCGTTGATTTGTTGATTGTTGCATTTTTTATTTCTTGTTGTCGCCATTGTCGTTGTTGTTGTTTGAATGAGCATCGCACGAAGGATGTTGTGATGACGATGATTTCCTCCTCGCATTGCCACATAATCATCATGCTCAAAAGAAATTTGTGGGAGAGATGGAATAATATGTCATCGACTGCACCAGCGTGGCCTTGGTGAGAGTCACAAAAAATTTGGCGATGTATCTAGGACATCAATTTTGAAGGATGTCATTCCGCTAAAATGGTTAGCCCAATTATACCACGTTAATCTGTAGGATGTTGACAATGCGATTGTGTAATTGGGCTAAGCAGTGACAAATAATTGGAAGAATTACAACAATCAGCCGATGGGGAAGTTGGCTTCGATATCGTCGAATTGGAGCTAGAGTGCTAACATCTTCGCACAACTAAAATTTTTTTTAGGTACTGGCGGGACGATCTTGCACAACATTTGGCGCTCCTTTGGCGAAGGGCCGTGATGCCTCTGGTTCCGCGGTGAGACATTGCTCTACGCTCTCTTACTACGCTTGTTGCTGTTAGGGATGCAGGAGTCTGGTACGCTGTATCTACCACTGACAACACAAAGTCCAAGCCAAAGCCAAAAGAATAAAGAGGGAGCGATATTATCAGGTCGTAATTGTTCCGAGAACCGTGAAGAAGTTGAGTTCATGACCAAAAATATTTACGCCATGGTGCAATGCATCAGACCAATTAACAAACAACGGCGCTGCTTGTTCATTGCGCGTGCAATCGTCGCCGCCCTCGCCATCGTGGCATCGTCCGGAGACCAACGACATGATGGATTCGATCGTTCACTTAGGAGGAGATATTTATTGGCGCTTCCAGGGTGGATTGGGTCGGGAAAGGGACTCCGAGGCTCATCACTGGAGATGGATCTAGTTCGTCTTCCCGTTCGACGGGAATTGCACTCCAAATCTGCCAAATCTAAATCAACAAAATCAAAGTCGTCCAAGTCGAAATCGTTGAAAAATGTAACAATCTCAGAGATCAGCAGCAACAGCAGCAGTATCAGTAGTAAGGGGAGCAAAAGCTCAACCTCCAAATCGGGCAAAAGCAAATCCGCCAAGGGGAGCGAGAGCAAGTCCGCGAAAGTAGCAACAAGGAGCAAACATTGGTTCGACACGACTGGGAGCGAGGATTTTCACAAATCGAACTCTTCGAATGATAATTTGGAATTACCAACAGAAGATGAAGCGAATATCATTCCCCCCAACGAATACTCAGATCAGAAAAATGCGAGTTTGGTATTGAACGACAACATGGAACTATTGGACAATCCTGATTTGATTCCAAATAGTGAATATACTACAGTAAAAATGGTCCAAAGCCACGACCCAGAGTGGGACGAAGCTAATGCAACGTTATCATCTTCATATGATGGCGAGTCAACCGAAGATAGATCAAATAACGGTGAACCGACAAATTTAGAAGAGGACTCGACTATGGAAGTTAGAGTAGCCAAAGACGGAGAATCTGATTTGATTGAGAGTGAAGCGAACAGGGAGAAGGATGAAGCCAATGTAGACTTGGTTGAGAATGAGGCTATCCTAGACATTTCGAGCGAGTCTCTGGAATAGAAAATAGAAATGCACATCGCATGATTCGATCTCTTGGAATACTTATCGTGGTCGGTATCATCCATGAACTTTTATTAACGCTGTGAAAGAATGTTTGACCTGTGGCTACTGTTGCTAAACCTTGCTAGATAACTTTTTGCGTGTTTACTCTCTTATTTACATTTATTATTTGGCGACTCCGTTCGAAGCACGTCATCGAGATCGCGGTGTAGTTTGGACGATGATCGGTGGGGCAAATAATGCTCTTCGTCGCAGTAGTTGAGCAAAGTTCACCGCGGCATCACGCGTCTGTCCAAGGGTGCGATGCAAGTGTATTACGGGGCCACTCATGATGTTGCTCCTGCTGCCACAACCGCCCCGCGATACAACAGCCATGACATCATTCTTCGATTCTCGTGATCTTCCAGCAGCACCATCATGACATATATTTCGACTACTCGCATTCTTCTTGTCATTATTCTCGTCATTCCCATCAGAGCATGTCGTCGTGGTAACGTAGAGCTCAAACTGATGATCGGCCATCATCATTCCACGAACAAAGGCACCCTCGGCGGCAACGAACCGTCGAAGCTGCAATGGAGAGACATTATTTGCAATCACGCAGTTGTTGTTGTTGAGGTCGAACCTAACCACTGCCATCGTTGATAATATAGTGATGAACCGTTGAAAGATTGCCATGATGTCGTGCGATTGAATTACCTCTCTCTCTAGAGATGGAAAGATGATGTTATGGGGTGGAAATAAGAGGTGTTCTGATTGGGGAATTGGTTTAACTGTAATAATAGAAGAGATAGTACTTTCCTTCCTCTGGTAGTGTGCGTATTCCGAACTTGGAGTTTGCGGAAAAAGTGCCAACCCTCTCCAGTCCACGAAGTCAAGTTCCGAAGGAGGTGTGAAAAAGTCCAAAAATCTGTTTCCGTTCGGAGAAGGAGTTCAGGAGAAAGGGGATTGAGAGAAAAGAGACGGTTAGAGTGACACTCGTCGACGTCCGTAAATAGAATTAGTAGGAATCAATAGATCATTACAAGACCCGTATGTGCTATTCGTGCTCACTCGACTCCTGGTTAAACACAGCCTCAGCTGAGAAGAAGCCCCTTTCGTCACTTAAGTTTGTGAAGCCACTTTCAACTATTGTAGCCTATCTTTTCGAATTCGAGAAAGAACCTGCCAATGATGTGCAGAAAAGATTGAATTACAATACTCTAGTAGTCAACGTACTATGGTACAGCATGTCAAGTGCTCGGGCTCATGAAATGGTGAATGATGAGGAAATAATTGATCCCAATCCAATCGCACTCTCTCTCTAATCCCAACTGGTACTACGGCTTGGCAATGTAGTATGACTAGAGAGTAGGAATAGCAACAACAAAAGAATCAACCGACAGGGTGGTAACGCGAATACTGTTCCCTCCTGCGCCAAATGAATGATTTAAACTGGAGTCATCATCGCATCGTATCCATTCGTGAAAAAGATTAGCAGTGCCAACAACGAACCCACCACCGTCATCCATAGTTACAATCAATCATGGCATCCTCTGCCTTCTCGTTTCACTGCATGATCTGCTTCGAGGAATTCGACCCGCAGACGAATTATCCCGTGGTATTGCCCTGCGGCCACACTTACGTCTGCGTCGAATGCGCCAACCGACTCGATAAATGTATGGAATGCCGAACGCCCCTGACGATGAAGCTGGAATTGCCGCCTCCTCCGCCGCCATCCACGACACCCAATCTTGGCATCACTGCCACCGCTACTACTACAACGTCTACTACAACTACTTTGGCCCCCGCCACCGGCAACAGCGGCAGCACATCTCCCTCCATCATGACCATGATGATGATGGCGCCATCCTCCACCGCCTCCGCCCTGGAGCAACAGAAGGAAAATCAAAAGAATCAATACGCCGAACGCGTCAAGAATTCACCGGGCTGGCGAAGGAGATACGGCGTAGAGTCTCCGGGGAACAACAACAACAATAACAGCAGCAATGCCAATCATTCCTACTACGGAAAACGAAACGCGACATCGCCGCATCCCCCGCAGCCTCCGCCCAAAATTCGATTGCCCCTGCCGAAGAACGCGGTTCTCCTGTCGCTGATCCAGGCCAGCGAGCCGGCGCGGCGCCGCGCCGAGGTGGAGGCGCCGAGCACGCCCCAAAAGGCCCAGGAGGAGGATCTCACCAGCCCGCCTCGACTGTCGTCCTCGTCGTCGGCGGGCCATCCTCCTCCTCCGGAGGCTTCCTCCGCCGCGACGGCTCGCGGCGCGAGCTCGGCGGGAGGAGGCGCGCTCCTCTCCTCGCTGCCGCAATTCGCCCGACCGTCTCCCCTCTTCTTGGACAAATCGCACAGCGGTGACCACCACGATCATTATCTCGGGGGCGGCGGCGGATTCGTCTGCGCCGACGGCGGCTCCGCCGACTACGACGAAGAGCACAAGATACGAGTGGGGACCTACCTCGAGGGCGGACCGTGCGGCACCTATGCCGTGGCGGTCAAGGCGGGATTGTTGGTCTATCCGACGCTGTTCGAACACACCCTGCCCAGTGCGCTCTCGGGACTGCGCGGTCGGGGGGGGGGAGGAGGGAACCTTGGCGGCGGTGGTGCTAGTAGTGCTGTTGCCGTAGGGGGGTCGTTGGAAGAGGAAGAAATCGATGTCATGAAACGTGACGTGGAACAGGTGGTGAAGAATTATTATCGGGAGGGGGTGATGAAGAACGAAAAGAAGGTGGAGGAGGAGGCGGCGGCGGCGGCGAAAAAGAAGAAGGAGGAGGAGAAGACGAAAAAATGCAAGGCCAAAAAGAGCGGTTCGAATGCACCCGGTTCTCCAGATGCCATAGATAATAGTAGCAATACGAATAACTTGGCGACGTGGGTCGAATGTCACGAGGATGAGAAGGTCGAGACGCATTGCCGAACGGAATTACTGGATGATACCGTGAAATCGCAACATGAGATACTTGCAGAAGATGACGAGGAGGAAGATGACGACGACGACGAGAGGGAAATGGAGGACGAAGAAACTGAAGTAGGAGAAGCAAGTGATCACTTTACCTCCATGAGCGATCCGGGTGTAGGAGGATCGATAATTGGACAATCATTGGTGGATAGAAAGAATTCCGCTGCAGCGACAATTAAGAGCATATATCGGGGTAGTCGAGAGAAAGCAGTAGGGGAAGGATCTGAAGCTGCGGGAAATTCCGAAGCAACGGCCGAACTGAGCTTCAGCCTCACCATCAGTGAAGATGAGAATGACACGGGGAATGACAATAATAACAATGAAGATGAATGTTGCTCCACCGAATGCGACGTGGGCGTGAACACTTCCACAATACGACGGTCGCAGTCGACAGTTTCGGCATCAGCCTCTCAGAGCACGACGCCAACACGATCGAACGATTCAACAGCATTGGGAGGGAAGAAGTATGTTCGACATTTTTCGGTGGGTGCCTACCCCGCGCAAACTGTCTCACAAACGGGAAAGAATGCAACGGGGGCAACAGATTATGATGATGACTTTGAACGACCACTCATACGGCTGAAATATGGAGATCGTGTTCAGGTTGTTAGTATGGACTCAAGAGGATGGGTCAAATTGGCACGGGGGTATGGGTACATCCGGCTGGAGAATGATAAACAACTGGTGAAAGGTTAGTGTTTGGATGTTGACGTTCATGGAATTGATCTTTCTTATTTTATCATGTTCCCTGATTATTTAATTGTTATTCGCAGTCGGCGGAACTAGCGACAGAGCATGCCAGATTGAGGCCATGCTCCATGAATTATCCCTTGAGCGCAATCGTCTCAAACATGAGCAAATGAAACTGGAACGGCTTTCCGCTGGCCTTATGATAGACTTGCAATCCTCGTTACTTACCTCGGACGACCATGTGGTAGTACCCGCCCCACATGGAATGAAACGTAGTGACTCCGACTTGAGCTACTCCGTACGCAGCAAATCCCCACCCGGCTCAAGCCACGATGACATAGACGTAAGTACACGGAGTCGACCGGAACAAGGTCAAAAGCAACCGTCATCGTATCATAGGGAAATTAGAACTGCCAAATCACACTCGCCAGGACGGAGCTCGTCCCTCGGATCACAAAACAAACTCCCCCCCAGCCCAACATTTGGACAAGTCTTGCCTAGTTTGTCCTCACATCATAATTGGTCGACGGGGGTGAATACTCCCACGAGGGTAACCTTTCGTACCGGATTGAGCGGTCATCGGGCGTTGACGAGTACGCATTCTCATCCTCATGATTTCATTGGTGGGGGTGCAGTAAGATCGATGAGTAATCATGCTGGAATATCTAGCTCGAAGAAATCGGATAGGAGAGGAAGGAGCATATATTAAGAATGTACTGTTTGTTGAAGTCCATGAGGATTTTCATTGTAAAAAACAACGGATATATGACCTCAAAGAACTACTTTCATAAGGCAACTGGATGGAAAAGACACTGTTTTGGTGCGCTGTGTTTCATTGTACAGTAAAAGAGGCTCCTGGTGTCATAACGAACAAATATGCCGAAGTGCACGATAGCGTCTCAGATAAAATAGATTAAATAGCCTGGTAGTGCGGCAATGACATCACGCACGCGTTTTCATTAGTCTTTTTATCCAGTGAAATTTTTGATACTGAACGCTTCTGTTTGAGTGAAAGAGAAACGAATCATTAATTGCATTCTAACAAGCCGTTTAAATAAAGGGTTTCGGCTCGTTCCAATATTCTCCCAACACCGCTGGTAACTCTGCCATCTTTTTCGGCAAGTAGGATTTCCTCTGCACTCCACCATCGAACATCAGCAGCGTCATCCGATGCCGTGAGCTTGGGCATGGACGTTGCAATTATTTCTGCAAAACATTGGGATATAACATAGTGAAATCCTGTATTTCTCGTACTCGATCCCTCTCCCAACTGAGAAGGGAGATGGATTGAATCGGAGCAAGCAAATGCACCGAGCTTGTGCCACTTCATTTCATAGTCAGAGGCAATCGTCATTTCTTCGTCTTCTAATCTAGTCTCTTCGAATAATTCTCTCTTTGCCGCGTCTAATACCTTCTCGCCCGCTTCGATCTTCCCACCTGGGAATGACCACATTCCTTTATTCGGCTCTCTCCCTCTTTGTACCAGGAGCCATCGTGGTGGTGAGGCTTGTTTACTATCACTTGCATTCGACATTGAGAATTCACACCATCGAACCACTACAGAAACCGCAGCGCGAGGGATGAGTGTTGGGGATTCTCCTGTGGTTGACAGTGATGCAGCTGGTGCAGCTCGTTGCAGTCGCGTTTTGGGTAGGATGGTGTGCAAATCGGCTAGCTTTCTTCGAGGAGGCATCACGAAGAAGCGAGTGATTGGAAATGACATGGATAACAATGCAGCGGATAAGATGAATAAAAGACTGGACATAGAGATGACGGCGATTTGTGCCATGGCCATGATATGATGGCGACGATATTATGGTGTAGAGAAAGAATAAAATAATAATATCCAGCAAGGGAGCTGCCAAACGGCTGAAAATCGAGTTAGTCGAGTCAAAACTCTCCAACCTGTAGGTAGTGTATCGTAAGTAGTTGTTGCACTTATACTGATGTGTATGTCATCGACGGAGAGAAGAGCAAAGGACAAAAAGGAAGAAGTAGTATCGCCTTGCTGCCCAACTGCCCAACTACTGACCTGACAAGATGGCAGCCAATATTGCACCAGCAGCAAAGGTTTCTGAAAGCATCAATGATATTAGCAGTCATGTCGGTACAATCGTCCAACTGCCTCCTCCTGCCGCGTCGTCAGTGTCAACGCCGCCGACAGCGACCTCGATCAGCGCCCCACAAGCCACCAACATGGTCACTGTAAATGACAAGATTGAAAAGAGAAAAGCAAGAGCAGAGGAACGCAAACTTGAATTATTAATGGAAGCTCGGAAGGCTCGCGTTCATTGGATACGTGATGAAGGAACCAGCAAAAATGCCGACGAAGGCGGCACATTCGTCGATACTTCCGTTCATCTGAACGAGTTAACAGCTTGTCGAACAGATATTCTCCCTTGTGCACCCCAAATTATTCAGTCTATGCTATCTTCGAACTGTGATTGGAGAAAATATCATCACGAAGGATCAATAAACGACGACTACCTCAATCAAATGCTGATGCAGATGCTCGAGAAACAAGGCCTTACGAGTGAGAATGTTGTAATATCCAAAGTTTCCACTGGAGCAAATGAAAATGAACATCGAGAAGGGAATTCTCTCACCAATGGTAGCACATTTTTAGCGAAACCAAGTCTTGACTTGCCTCCTACTCCTCATCCGACAGTATATGACTCCTTTCTAGACGCACTCTGCGACCCCTCCGCGGCAGACATTGTAATTTCCATACAAAAGTTCTGTTCGACGATACACGAGGCTTGTAGTGTCATGGTGATAAGTCTTAAAGGTGACAACAACGGTGGGAATGTTGCCAAATCGACAGACATTAGCTTATTGAATGGGGAAAGTAGTAGTAGTGATGTAGTAGTCGAATCATCATCATCAGATGGTCAAGCGCACGATCTACACAATTATGGAGCGAGTCTAGCCAAGGCTGTCCGTGGCTTCCTAAATAAGACGATGCGCGAGATGAATGAGCATGAGGCTTTTCACAAATTTGGGCAATCCACGGAGGAAAGCAATCCATCATGCACTGTCTCTTCAACAAATAGGACTCAACATTCGTCGGATGAAAGGGTCGACCTACTACTGGCTTCACTGGAAAAATTTGTGTACGGTAAATGTCGACATGATATTGACATGGTAATACTCCAGTTGCCCAATAAAGTGGCGATCGATTCTGCTGATGTCAAACGCGCATCCGTAAAGACTATGGGGGAAATAGATAATGAACTGCATGAGAAAATGCTTTCGTTGCAATTCGTGTCAGCGGCGCATTTGGAGATTGGTTGCTTAAAATCCAAGACTGCGGATGTCCACGACGACATTGATCTATCCTACGCAATTGAACAATTGCAATCGATCCAATGCCAGTCATCGCCGCGGCAGATGTTGCATTCGATATTGTTGGCACATCGAGCCGTGTCCTACGCGTTGAACGAGGCCTGTGGTCAAGACGGCGATCCGCCCGGAGCAGACGATGTACTACCGACACTAATATTGGCCACTTTACGTGCTCATGTCTTACATCTACCCTCGGTATTACGGTTTATTGAAACATTTGCTCCTCTTTCATTACTACGTGGAGAGGCAGGATACGCCTACACAAACCTTTGTGGGGCAATGCAATTTATTAATGATTTGGACGTGGCTGGTCATTTAGCAGAAGTTGTCATATTGGGGGAGTTGGGGGAGAGAAATGCAGTATTGTCGATTGGACCAGATGAGTTCCGTACTGGCTTGGAGGAGTGCCGCAAGCGCATGGCGCTGAAAACTGAGGAAGGACAGCAACTAATGTCGAATGATAGTGTAGACGAGATCATCGCGAATAACGAAATTGATTCCAACGATGAATGTACAAATGGCGAGAACTCTTCATGTGTGAATATCACAGCACGCCACGTGCGTTATGCTCGAGAGCAGGGGGAAGTTGTAGATCTTGATTGGGCATTGGAGGAGCAGCAAATACTCATGTGGCAACAGGGTCGAATCGCAGACATACCAACGAAGCCGAAGGGGGATACAACGGAAACTGTAACGCTTGCTGCGCACGAGCATCTGAAGCACATTCTACCTCCCGAGGAACCTTCCCTACCGTCTCAATTTACCCGCACCTACTCATTCCTCACAGCCCACCCTGACAACATCAGTCTATATGACTTGCCGCAACTACTTCAGGAATACAAAATGCTAGTCCATGCGACTGAAACACTTTTAAATGAACGGTCAATCTGGAGAGAAAGTGAACGAAAACGTCTGCTGAAGTTGGAGAGGGAACATTTGGAGCGAGACTTGGCAGATTCAATGTTGGATTACAAAATATAATTGTGCTATAAATTGATTCGAACATTGAATGCAGATGGCGTAGTTTGCGGACGGGAACAACAAGATATATTTGAGAACTTGGCTCGTGTTGTCTACTATATTATTTACTGCATGCGAAATTATTGTTTGCAATGTCGAGATGACATTCAACTGATATTATTTCTCCTCGATCTCAACAGGATTGATTTTGCGCCCCTAACAATCCGCTTCGTACCCAACAACGCCAATTTTCTCAGACTGTTCCTATCTTTCTCATAACACTTTCTCTCCTTCTCTAGCGTATCCGTAATCAGCTGCAGCTGACGATCTCTGTCTTTCACCAAATTTCGATTGAAGGATGATTCTAGTTCCAGTGATGTGATGGACTTTTCCAGGTCCGAAATTTTGTGATTTAGCTGTTGAAATTGTGCCTGATACTCAGAGATATTGGCCTTGAGTCGTTGACTTTCCTCTTGCTGTTGAATAATTTTATTCGAAAGAGCTTGCATTTCATCCTCAATTGATTTTTGCGTGGACAGAAGGTCTGACAATTCGACATCTCTGGCCTCAATCAAAGATTGTTGACTTTTGATGGTGCTTTCAATTCTCTGAATATATTGCTTGTCAGATTCAATTTGCGCCTTCATGACTTCAAACGTCTCCAATTTCTCAGCCGTTTCTCTCTCAAGTTGATGCTTAAGTCCAACGATTGTCTCCTCCTCGGAATTAAACTCTTTTGACTTTCCTACATTCAAACTCGCTATTCCGTCTATAGCCTTTGGGAATGATAGTGAATCATTAGTCACTTCTGGATCTAGCACGAATCCCGAATCATTTATCACTTCAGGATCCGTCAATGTAGGGTCGTCTGCCAACTCATTTACGGCATCAATCAAGAGTTGAAATTTAGACGGACTGCAATGGAATTCCTTCAGCTTCCCCTTTGAGCCCTTGAACATCAAGATGTACGGTAATTTTGTCGCATTAAGCAATTGACACATTTCTTCATTGTTGGGATTGTCGTATTGCATTTCAGCAAATCGCACCCTGCCGCTTCGTGCTCGCTCTCCATTGCGTTTGGTGGCATTGTCAGTTTCTTCTCCATACTTCGCTGCTAATCCTCGATAGCGTACATCAAATACTTGACATGTTTTGCACCAGCTCGCGTAAACTTTGACTTGAGATGAAGACGATGTCAATGCCGAAATAAATATAAGCATCATCCAATCAAGGGACAAACAATGGTAACAGTGGTTCAGTCAATGACTCACCCACACTCAATCTCTCGTCTTCGACAACGAAATCCAACAAGTCCTGAGGCTTTTGGATACAAAATATCTTGCCACGTCTCTGGTCATTATTCTTTGACGGCGGCATCCAAACTCCAATGCGTTGGGCCGGTTTGTCTCGTTTCTGTGAACTTGTTATTTGAACTGATTGCGAGGGGCGTTGAGAAGTGGTCAGTGGAATTGTTGTCGGCAAGGAAGATGCCTGCGTATCCCGCTCATCAACATCTCTCGGTGACGACGATGACTCGGGCGATATAATAACAGCGGTAGGACCTGTTAGAATTGATTCATGTGCGGTCGACGGCGTTGCATCATCGCGAGAGTTGTAAACTAATGTGCGTCGTCGGCTCGGATAACATCTCACCAATTGTGAGAACACCAACCCCTCCACAGTACCAGCTGGCAGAATGGTGGACCTGGGTAGCGAGATCAGCGTGATGGTACCGAAGAGAGCGACACTGCCCCATCGAAATGCAGTAGACCTCATCTTCCTTCAAAATAAGACAAGCCTGGCGGGGCTGCGCCACCCCTGGGGGAGGGGGGGAGGGGAGCGGGAC
>JALLBB010000790.1:0-11853 GCA_036939735.1 Discostella stelligera
GCAAACAGATTTATAATGTCCAGCAAAAAACATAGCCAATAGGCACTAACTATCTACCAATAAGCACTGCCCATCAGTTCATAGGCATAACATTAAGAGCATACTAATGCCAATGGGTAGATGGTACCTAAAAAGTTGAGGACCATTAATAGACATGCTTTTTGCAGATGGGAAAACCAGATTTGACCATTGACCAATGAAGTGTGACAAAAATGGCTATCTGCAAATGGTGCGTAATTGATACCCATGAGTAGAGTGGTTTTAACCCGCTCCGTACCTGTACACGACCTGCGCATTGGGTGATGAGCCAAAGATGGGTCATTGTCATAACAACCAACCTCAACTGCATGTCATGTGCAGTTGCAGCAATTTCTGGCAAGAAAATATGATATCTGCACAAGTCCTGCACAAAAATGGAGAAAAATGCACAGGACTTGCTACCATAGGTTCTGTGTTTGAATTGTTATATCAGAGGAACGATTTCGTAACAAAGGAAGTAAGGAAGGAAGGTCGATGCTCGACGCTCAACAATGAATTTGAACAGGGACCAGAACAGCAGAAGCAAGGACGGATTCTTGGCAAGCAAAAAGTCTAGCAAAAAATGGCGAGCAGGTTGCACGCAGATTTGAAGAAACCCATCCCCATGGAGAAGATGTGGACCTGCACATGACCTGCACCAGCAAGAGTGGGTTAAACCACCCTAGTGGTAGTGGTGTCTCTCTCTGACCCTCTGGTGGTGATGGCTTCAACACTCTCTTGCTCCCTCCCTCTCTCTTCCATTCTCAACAATTCTCAACAATTATCAACAATTTTCAAACTAATTGATTATTTCAGTGGTGATGGCCTCTCTCTTTTTCTGACCCTGCAACAGCTATAGAGGCGGTGCCTCTCTTTCTCTCTCCCTCAAAATTATTGATTGTTGTGGCAGTGGCAGCATCTCTCTCCCTCCCTCTTTCCCATTCTCTCTCTAAAGCTCTTCATCTCTCACACACACACCCTGTGGTGATGGCCACCACAGCAAGCTTGTTGTTGGAGTTGAGCATCATGAGGGATGGTGGATGAGCCAGTAAGTTGCTTGGAATAATGCATTAGCGGGGTAGCAGAGCATGGTGCAGTGATGATGGTGATAATGTCTGGAGCAGAGCCTGGCCAAGCAGCAGGGTGTACGCTAACTTTGAGGCCTCAGTGCTCAGCAACAAGTAGAAACATCACTTAATGCTTTGGGCTGTAGAAGGATACAAGTCCTAAAAGCTTCACACGCAAAGTATCTATTAGTCCCTAATCACTCGGTAGTCAGAGTGATGGGCAATACCATGGCAAGGGGCAGTTTGTTAGAAGCTTCACCATTGTTAAATGAAAACAAAGGCCTCTGTCTTGTTTTGGTTTTGGGGGTTACTATCTACTACAACCAGAAGTACTTTCGTTCCGGCGGGGCTTACGCCATCTTTTTCCTACATACGATAGAGCGTATGCCCACCACCACCCACGACAACAACAACAACAACAACAACAACAACAACAACAAACAACAACACATCAAGAACGAACATTTGTTTCATGTGATCATGACTGCCCATCAGAATCAGCATCAGCAAGCAGTGCATGTAGCAGTGGAAGACGACGATCATCACCATACAAACAATCCCGATGCTTCCGCCGATAACGACTCGACAACTTTCCAAGAGCTCGTCTCCTTTCTCTCATCACCTCGATCGGATCTGCGCAAGGCCGCCGTCGAGGCCACGCTGGCGTCGCTCACCTCCTCCAACGACGACGATGTCACTGCAGCGGCGCGACACTTGACCTCCCACAATGCCATTCTGCCATTGTGTCGCATAGCCTCCATGGCATCCAATTCCGATGACAAGTCGAACGATGCCTTGGCGGCATTGGCGATACTGTGCTCTCATCCCGTAGTGGGCGATCAATGCATACATGATTTCATGGATGACGATAATTGTCGCGGAGTCGGACGAATGTTGGAAATTGCGTTGTCGAATCCACCCCCCATGCTGCCTACATCCTCCTCCTCTTCCTCGTCGCCGTCGTCGTCCACCATGTTGTTATCGGCGAGCATTAGCAGTCGGCTGGCACTGGAGTGCAATGAGTGGAGAGAACGGGTCAATTACGCATGCGCTCTATTGGCAAACGCCGTGCGCACCGAACGAGGCGCCGTGGACTTCGTGGGGAGGAGCTTTCCCGACGAGGCCATTCCTTCGAAGGCACTCTCGTCCTTGAAGAAGCGGGAGGATGAAAATACGGATACGAAGCCCACGGCGACCTTGCTCCTATCCAGATTTCTCAATCCCGCCTACATTGACACATCATCGCCGGGTTACAAAAAAACCATCGAGGCATGGAACAATCCAAAGCTAAAAGCGAATGGTAGGGGTGGTGGTCGTCGTAACAAAAAACAACAACTACAATTAAGTAATGTATCGTCCTATGACGATCCTGATCTTGACGATTACGATTCCGACGTGGACATTAAAGAGTTATTGGAGGATACTACACAGAAAGAATTGTCTTCAGTTGGCAAAAAACAATCCTCAACCGAACATGAATCAACAACGACGTCGACAACGGAAGGGATAGTGGAATATTATGATCCATATCAGCACGTCGCTGCAGTGATTATGAACATTACACAGCTGGAAAAAGGTCGTGATTTCCTAATGAAGCTAACGCCTTGTGGTGGTGCTTTCAATCGCAGTAATGGCGAAACCAACACCACAACACCCTCCACGAAAACAACGACGCAATCCGTTACTACATCCCACCTGCAATCTCTTTTACCGCAACTTGCCTCCCCCAATCTCAACCGCCGACGTGGCATTGCCGGAACGCTCAAAAATTGCTGCTTCTCCCAAGATTCCATTTGGTGGCTGCTACACGTGGTCCACATCGACAAGGCATTACTAATGACACTCGCCGGACCGGAAGAACTCACCATGGATGAGAAGGTGGGATTAGATCCTGATTATTGGCTGTTGGGTCCACAGAAACACAGGGAACCGGATGCATTGGTGCGATTGTATGTTGCCGAGGCAATACTCCTCTTGCTGTCGTCGGGTGGAAGACGTGCCCGAGAGACACTGCGGGAACGTCGGACATATGTTATTATCAAATTAGCCGATATGGTCGAGGAAGATGAGGAGGTTAGTGAACGACTGTTGGAATGCGTCCAGTATTTGCGTCGGGATGAGGAGGGTACCGAGGAAGGGAGCAGCGATCGGAGGGCGTATGAGAAGTATGCACGCGGAATGGTGGAGATGGATAGTGTTAAAAATCGCAAAATGGTGGGGTCTTGCACTTCTGAAACCGCCGACGCCGCAGAAAGAGACGACGATTACGATAATGTTGATTAATCTTCTGTTATCGCACGGATATATTTTTGTGCAGGCATCATAACTTAGAACGCAGTTGCCTGGTATCGATTTCTCTTCCTTCCACGCCCACCTCTGGCACTATCTCAACCTTGATCTGCGCACCCAACGCCCTTAGATGATCCACCAGCAATCCCGGTCGGCATACATGAAGTGCGGCGACGGGAGAATGAAATCCAGCTAGGGGCTTGACGTGTTCGTTGTCACTGGAGAAACCGTTCCCTTCATTAGCGAGGTCTGACGCGGTGGTGGTTGCCTCGAGCAATGCGTTGGCCACGCCTGTGGCGAAGAATCCTGTGGCATACACCCCGGGATCACCCGGGTAGGTGCATCTTGCCAAGGCAAAAAAATCCATCTCTGCGCCACTCCTGCCGCCACTAGAGGACGGCGCGCCCCTAACATCCACATACACCTTGCCTGAGGCATCTCCGTGAAAATTATACGACTCTACTCTCTTCCTTACAAAGTTTCGTATTTGAGGGATTGCAAATACCATCCCTCCAGCCACCAAAGCCATAATGTACATTTGAGCTTGCAATAGTCCGTAATATCCATTATACCATGTTCCTCGTCCCACGACAGATAATCTATCAGAAATGGAAAGATTCTCATGATTGAATCCAAGCGTTGGCGCTGCACGACATAGCACCGGTACGTTGATCATGCTCATGAAGTCTGGACCAGTAAACTGGCCAAGTTGATATTTTGGTAGAAGGAAGTGGTAGGGTGATAATGCCGCCTTGGCGATTGGGCGGTATTCTTTGGGATAGAATCGACTACCTCTGGCAACATTTTCCTCCTTTGTCTTCCTATTATGCTTTTGCATATCCGCGCTGTCAAGTAGCGTTAGGATAGTACCTCGTGGAAATCCTCCCCCCTTTCCTCGAACGTTGATTTCCAATCCTCCAAGATTGGCGCTGTTATCACCATAATTCTCCAACGCCTTTCCGACGAGCCACATCCCCAGCTCAAACGGTAGACAATCATATCCCGAAAAAGGGCATAATGTCACCCCATTCGTTTCGGCTTGTGATCCATACTTGTTTATCATATCTTCAATGAAGGCAACCTCCCCAGTGATATCAACGTAGTGCGTGCCATTGTCTACACAAGCCTTCACAGATGATTCGCCGTAACGACCGTAAGGACCAGCACAGCTGATTAAGATTTGGGTGGAGGATGCCAGTTTTTGCATAGATTCCTCGTGGGTGGCGTCGGCAACCATGATATCAACCAACTTGGTTTCATCATCATCATCATCATCATCATCATCATCGCGTAAGAGGGCGAGGGAACCATCGTCGAGAACTCCCTCTCGGCGTAATTCTTCAACAATACTCTCGTACACTTTTTTGACCTTGTCTCGACTGCGTCCCGCCAAGGCCACTCGCGGTTTTATTGTCGCTCTGTTCACATGACTCAGAATGGCAGATTTGACAACATGATAGGCCACCCCTCGTCCGGCATTGCCGGTGCAGCCGAAGATGGCGATGGAGTATGGGCGTGGGTGTGCGATGGGGGCCATGGCCATGGTGTTGGTGTGTGTCTGGAAGATCCGTTTCAAAGAGTATCGTACCCTTATCGTACATAGAAGTTCTTTTTCAGGGGGGGTCCGCCCCCCCCAAAATACTAATACCCGAGAGGTTCGCACAACATCTTCTTCGATGACCTCGATCATGAGAAGAGAATGGTCACTTTCATCATCTCATCACGTTCTTCTCATTCTATTATTTTCCTTCATCTCCTCGCGCGATGACCTTCAAAGCTCTCTCCAGAGAGCCACAAATAGACATCCATAATCGTCATTACCTACTAACGGATGACTTTCCTCTCTGTATCCACCAGCAGCGTAGAGATAGAAAACGGCGGATGAGAATGCTCTCAACCTTCGAAGGCAATAATATTCGTCGAGACATGAGAACAGGCAGTGATTGCGTGCAATAATCCTATCTGCATGAGACGTCTCGCACCACCCCAAACAGGCCACATCGACAAGATAGCATACAACGGTAATAAAAACAAGTGCCTTCGCAGCAACGAGGACATTTAAATTACACAGGCACAAGATATGATGCTCTATATGCAATCATCCTTCCTCTTCAGTTCTCAAATCAGAGAGAACTCAAATCAGATATGATTGAATTATGCGTTTGAGGTTGCCGAGGTATGAACATGCCATAAAAACTTGTCACACATCCCTCCACTGTCAAAATTTCATCTCACTTTTCACTATGATCTCTTCTGGTCTATTTCAAAAAGAGCTTCTCGCCATCCTCGCCATCGCTGTGATATCCAACCCACAAGACGTTGTCGCAACCAATGCTGTTGTCAAGACTAATGGCCTTCGTGGCCTCGCCACGTCTATCACAAATGAAATGTCATACATCGTTTCATTTGCTGACAAGGATATCGCTCCAGAGATACAATGCGCAGCTCTAGCCAAGTCGACCGGAGGTGCAGTCCTTCAAGTTTATGACCACGTCTTGAATGGTTGCTCGCTAACATTCCCATCCGTGCAGGCGCAGGTGGCCGTTGCGTCATTGAATGATAGCCCTGCGGTGGAAATTGTGGAGAAAAATCAAGATGTGTATCTTGCGTATCAATCTGAACAGACAAGTAATATCTTTGAGTCAACGTCGCAATTGCAAGAAAGTGCAGTAGGAGCTCCCTCCTGGGGATTGGATCGTATTAATCAATGCACGCTGCCCTTGGACAATGTTATCACCAAGCAAGATGCAACGGGTGTCAAGGTGTTCATCATCGATACCGGAATTTATGCCGAGCATGACGAGTTTTCCAATGGTGTGATTGGTCCGGATGATTGTCACTTCTCCATATTCCCAGATGAAAAGGCTTTATCGGATGGGTTTGGGCATGGGTAAGTGTTTTGCAGATCTCGCTAAAATGCTGCTCCATTGAAGATATGTCAATCTCATTCCAAAAAATACGCACATAATCCATTTCTCAATTGCCGCCTGCAGTACTCATGTTGCAGGCACAACGTGTGGCAATCAGTTTGGAGTATCAAAAAACTGTCAATTGTGCGCTGTAAAAGTGATGAACACCAACGGAGGCGGATCCATGTCAGACGTAATTGCAGGAATAAATCATGTAGTGGGTCAATGTAGTGATATTGGATCACTCTGCGTTGCAAATTTAAGCCTTGGTAGTGTTGGGTACAATGAAATATTCAATGCAGCCGTGGCTAGTGCAGTTGTGAAAGGTGTTGTTGTGGTTGTGGCGGCTGGAAATAATAACGAAGATGCGTGTTCTTATTCACCCTCGTCTGCAGTCTCCGCAGTCACGGTTGGAGCCACGACAACGAACGATGAGAGAGCAAGCTTCAGTAATTGGGGTCCTTGCGTCGATGTATACGCACCCGGCTCGGATATCACATCGGCTTGGAATTCATCCCCCACAGCTGCCAGTACGTTCAGCGGAACAAGCATGGCTACTCCTCGTAAGTTCTCATCCATCGTTAATCTATCCTGATTCCACCAAGTTTTCCCTAATATTGACTCCTCTTAAAATTGTTGTAGATGTTGCAGGTATCGCCGCGGCGATTCGTTCTGCAAACCCATCATGGAATCCTGCTCAAGTTCGAGACTCAATTGTAAATTCAGCGGCAGTGATCCCATTGTCGGGCATCAACCTTGCGACCGTAAGCGATATCAACTGCCCGCGCCCTCCGACTTCAGCACCCACGCCCTGTAGTAATGGAATGGACGTAGAGATCAAGGTCATGACGGATTATTTCCCCGCGGAGACGGCATGGACCCTTACCAATATATGCGGTACAGGAACCGTGATAAAGAGTCCCAAGTACACACAATATGCCACCATGCACTCGACGAAAATGCTTTGCCTCCCAGCAGGCGAGTATGAATTCACCATCACGGACAAAGCAGGTGATGGCAACTGTTGTAAATATGGGGATGGCTCGTATGAGCTCATTGTTGACGGAGGTATTGTGCGTTCAGGGGGAGTATTTGGATACTTGGAAAGTACGACTTTTGGGGAATGTATCGCGAAGACTCTCGAAACATCGAATCCCACTCTTCCGACAACGGAAACGCCAACAAGCCGCGCCCCGACGGTATCTCCAACATCGGCGTCTCCCACCACGGCGACTCCAACAACGGTGTTTCCAACCTCTGCGTCCCCCATAACGGCGACTCCAACAACGGTGTTTCCAACCTCGGCGTCTCCAACAACGGCGACTCCAACAACGGCGACTCCAACAAGTTTTCCAACAACGGTGTCTCCAACTCCTTTTCCAACAACTGCCTCTCCAACAACGACCTCTCCCACATTTCGTCGAACAACTATCTCCCCTACTCTCAACCCCACCCGCCCCCCAACGCGAACTCCCACTCGGTCCCCTACTCCAACACGCGTTCCCACCCGATCTCCCACCCAGTCCCCTACTGCTACACGAGTTCCCACCCGATCCCCAGTAACTCGGAATCCCACTCGCATCCCAACTCGGAAACCGACACAAATCCCAAATGCGCTTCCAACTAGGAAACCGTGTGGAACATAGCGGAAGTTAGTCATTAGGCAGTGGAAGAAAGTCAGTATAGTTCTTTTGGAAGTGCATCTTCGATTGCTTGCGTAGTACGGTGACTGTTCTGTCGAAAACGCTACACATGAAAGACATAACATGCCTCTCTTCCATACACCTCTCTACGTAAAACTGTAATAAAAATATTATTTATCATTCAGTTGTAATTTTGATAATCCGGGTCGTTGAATAATCTGTAAGAAAGTTGGTAAATAAATAATGAGATCGAGGCGGGGTTTGAGAGAGAATAGTGAGATCGATCTGGTTGAACAATAGAACAGATGTCGTAGGTTGTCAAAGCCGAGCTATGGTCATCACTCTTTTCAATCTCACCTGCTCAAATGTTCCGCCTGCACCAAGACCGTATCCAAATTAGTATCGGCCAATCGTAACTGGAAATCGATTTCGTCCGAGTCGGTCAGGGACATGTGCTTTCGAAATTCACTCCGCGTTTTGCGCAGTACGTAATTCTGCCGATTGGGCGTCGGCATGCGTTGCGAACCACGGAGGAGACGACGGTATAGCGAGAGTGCGCGGAGACGAGTTGTTATTGTTGTTGTTGATTCGGTGGATGTGGATGCGGCTGTTGGAGATGCGGGTGGTGGTGGGGATGGCGATGGGTGTCCCGCGGCACCATCCGTGGAGTCAGTACGAGAGTGAATCGTTAGGCGCTCGGTAGCGTAGACGCAGCGAACCGACGATGGGGACGAGCGGCGGATGGCAGAGAATGCAATAGTGCTGATCATTGTCAACGGCGGAAGTGGAATAATGATCTTGGTGCACGTGTTGTGTACTTAACGCAATTTTAGCGAAATACTACGGTGTTATGGTAGGAAACCTCGCTAAATAGGCCTATCATCATAGCTGTACTGATGTGATCCAAATTCCAAATTCAACACTTTCTGCTCTCCTGTCGATGAAGAAGATGGTCGAGAACCTTCGCGCGCAACAGGAAGATAGTTATGTATTCCCATGATCCGGCCAAACACTCTCTCCGTCGCCATCATCCTCCATCATCGTCGTCATGGTCGTGCTGCTGCTCGAGCAGTTTCTTCCTCCATGATCGCCAAACCCCCCGCATCCAGCTTCCTCCGCGCGTCCGCTTCCGCCGCCACATCCACTACTAGAATCACGAATAAATGCATTCAACTATTGCAACGTCGACAGCGCATTATCATCATCCCTACAAACATGATGTCATCCAGCGACCAGTCTCACGAACAAAATCACAATCGTGGAAATGATAATGACCTGGACAGACCACGCGCGTCCATTCGAGATCTAAAGAGACTCATCGATGGCATAATGATATCCTCCTCCTCCTCTCCCCCCTCTCAAGCAGTCGTACCAACTCAACTTACCTCACTCATCCACCGATCGGCAATCCTCGAAGAACAATCCACATTGTCCGATGAAATGTACGAATCAGTCGTACAACAAATGGCATCCTTCGTGTCCTCTACCATTGCATCCTTTGGGAACTCCTTCGAGAGTGCGGGAGTGTACAACCCTACATTACTGAATATTTGTGAGTTCGTTTCGATGCATGGGCTTGTGGCCATTCTTACCACTGCATTTTCATCAAACCCAAATATTATTATACATTCTTACAAATCGTTCAGATGATGCATTAGTTTGGGGATTCAACTCACCTTTCTTATGGCGTATATCCCAAAATGACATTGCATCGCTGTACCAAACGAACATTTCGCGTCGTCACTGCGAAATCGCCGTGGGAACCGGTCTGTTTGTTTCCGACGAGGCTAGTATGGTATCATCATCGATGAACGAAATCACTTTGATGGATCTGAATGAGAATTGTTTGCGTGTTTGCGAGAAGAGGATCAAGGATGCCGTTGTGGCGAGCCATCGTTCTTCGAACAACGAGAATGGGGCATTGCTGCCGATGATCGACGTGTCGAAACTGCTGGTGGATATCACGGCGATGCCTCCGTTACCGACCGATCCATCGCTGCCATCGCCTTTAACATCCCTACGGGGAACATTTCAATCCGTCGGTGCCAATTTTCTATTTCACTGCCTTCGCGGATCGAGTTTGCACGATAAGATGCAGGCATTTCGTAATTGTGCATCGTTGGTCGATGAGAAGGACGGTGTATTCTTTGGATCGACCATTTTAGGAAAAGAAATGCTGGAAGATGAAACGAATGCTGGCGAAACGGCGATGCGTTTATTACGTGAATTTAATACGATGGGAGTGTTTGGGAATATGGGTGATTCGTTTCAAGATTTGGAGGATATACTGCTGGAGATGTTTGAGGAAGTGAGAGTGCTTCGAATTGGATACTGTGGTGTTTGGACGGCACGGCGTCCCAGAAGATAGCAATGGAATGAGTAGGATTTTATGTTTGACGATAGTTACGTTCCATCGATGCGAGCATCACAGGTCGCACGAGTGAATATAATAATGAGCAGGCAGAGCAGCATCGGGTCTACCAACTAGTGTATTATGCAGCAATGGATGTTTTTATTGTTGTTATTATGCCGCCATCGCCTTCTCTACTAGGTATCCTGTCCCTCCATCCACCGCCCACCCCGCAATAAAAAATTCAGAGAGACAACGACGATACGTTTCTCGGTCTGTCTGCCTCTCTACTACTACGTTACTGCCGTGTCAGGTGCAAGGCCGCTGCTGACGAGGTAGTATCGTAGGCGGCGGATATTTTCCTCATAGTGCATTCCCTAGAGAGAGAGAGAGAGTAGTAGCGATTATTGTTCCGCNCATCACGGACAAAGCAGGTGATGGCAACTGTTGTAAATATGGGGATGGCTCGTATGAGCTCATTGTTGACGGGAGTAGCGTGCGCGCAGGAGGGGCGTTCAAATATTCGGAAACGACAATCATTGGAACTGAAGTAGCATGTTCAGATGCCGCCCAGCTGGCTACGGAATCACCAACAAGCTACCCAACGAGCTATCCAACAACACAGCCACCATCAAGTTATCCCACATCGGAGCCACCAACGAGCAATCCAACATCACAGCCGTCAACAAGCTATCCAACAACGGAATCTCCAACAAATTTTCCAACTACGGCGTGGCCAACAAGTTTTCCAACAACCAAGGTACCAACCGTAAAACCAACAAGTCGCACTCCGACGTTGTCTCCCAAACCAACCCGCAAACCAACCCTCTCCCCCACTCGGAAACCAACCACACGGAAACCAACCACACGGAAACCAACGAGAAATCCCACGCAGAGACCCAGCTAACCAGCTTCAGCCACGAAACCGTCAGCAGTTAGCAGTTAGCAGTGAATGTGTATTATAAGAATGATTTAGAAGCGATACGAACGCACGCATAAAATAATCGATGCACCTGTGTATTCGTTTTCCTTTTCAAAACCACAACATGCCCTAGCCGTGTCAATTCAAATCGCGAAAAATGGAATCTCCAAGAGGATGACAGGAGAAATGCGTTGCATGTTTATTTTTCTCCTGTCAACTTATCTCTGACCCTCTCTCCCACTTCAAAGGGCTGGTGGATAGACGTGTAAGTGGGAATGAGCTGAGGTGAATTATTGGCGCACGCTCCTTCGATCAACGCCACACAATGACGATGTGTTTCAGTAAAAAGCTAAACCACATTTCATTCATTTTTACTCCCTCACAATAATATGATGCTGATATCGGTAAAAACATGGTCCAGATCAACTCACCATGAGAGTGGGAGCTTAACTATCATGAGACAACGCCGTAGCGTAGAGAATGCGGCGGAAGTGAAAATGGCTTTGAATGATGCGCTCCTTCAAGAAGAAGTACTACGAAGTGTCCCATCAAGAGTGTAACTCTATCATCTCTAAGTAGAGTGGTTTTAACCCGCTCCCGACCTGCAGGCGACCTGCATACCGTCTGACGAGCGGAGGATGGATCAGTGTCACAA
>JALLBB010000791.1:0-11801 GCA_036939735.1 Discostella stelligera
AACTTAGATATAAAAAACTAGCTACACCATTCTGGCAGTACAAACGGAATAAGAACGCGCGGAAGAATTATGAAGAGACTGAGAGCATGTTGAAGGAATGGCAGTATAACATGCTGCCTCGACACTTTATTGGAGTATCGTTGTAAGTCGTTGGCAATGGCAACAAAGTTTCCGAGCAAGTATGGTAATATCGTAATGAATAGTAAACAAATGTTTGATAGTTCAACTACACATTAGCATACCATAAATATTCACATACTAAATCATACTTGATCATTGAACAACTTCCTTGCAATTTCTCCATCAACAATTATCCTTGGAAATTTCTGCTTGCCACGCTTCTTATTCTCGGGAGCAGAATGCCCCTTACGAGACATTAGAATGTCGTACTCCCGTAATGATGACCGTATTGATTGCCCAGGATCACTGTCAGTATCGCCATCTATATTGATGTCACATGCTTTGCGCTTCAAGGTTAATGCACGATAATTGATCTTCTGAACATATTCATCGGCAACAGCAATAATACCAGCCCCATCTTGTTCTTCCACCTCATCAACTAGTAGTTTCGTACAAATGGTTGAAGCAATTTCGATGGACCAAGCAGTGCTCGTATCAAGTTTTGCTGTTGCTGCATCGGCGTCTCGTACAAGATCAACTAAAGCTTTGGTCTCCGATTTAATTTTCGCATCCAACTTATCCATGAAAGAGGAAGACGCTGTACTGAAAAAGCTTGAAACACTTCCATTGATGCTCTCTTCATCTTGTGCTAGCGGGTCTCGTTCAAGCAATGGAAGGTCTAATATGTGGGAATGTTGCTTTCTTGTTGATGACTGTTGCCCCAAGTGAATAGGTGCTAGTATCTGATGACAATCTGGTTCTTGTTCGTCCTCGTTTGATAATGGATAAGTGGGTAAAAGACTCGAAGCGGCATTGGGTGACTGAAGCGACGCTGGTTGCAGTGGTTCCAGCAAGAGGACCTTGGTGCACTGCTGTAGAGGTGATGATAGATTTGTTGATCCTTCATTATGAGATGTGTTGTGAGAATCACTCAGTGACAGTGCAAATTGATGTTGCATTGTTTGAAGCTCAGTTGAGTGGAGTACTTGACTTCTTTCCTGCTGCATTGACTGATGGTAATGTTGATCAAAATCGAACAGACCGGAGTGATTTTGCATCAGTAGATGCTCATTTGGATTCGATACTTGCATGATATCTTGGTGTTGTGTCGATTGATACAATTGTTGCCCCAGGTGAGGAGAGAAGTTTTGTTGCGACAAAATTGTTGGTGGGTGCGCGTGTTCCTCATTTTGGGAGCTACAAAGTGCTTCCAGTGACAACGATTGATGGTTCACTAGAGTTTTTGTATTGGACGATATGAAGACTTCTTGCACAATCTCTTTCTGCTGTGTAACTTGCAACAATACACGCTCACATATTGAATGTTTGGCAGTTTCCGGTAGGAAAGACGAAAATTGCTGTTGAAGCATATTGTTAATTTGCTGGTGGCTATTGGCATAACCTTCTAGAACCGGTTGTAGTTCTGGTCCTAGAGGGAGGTGGATGTGCTGCTGAATTAGAGTTGGTGGTGGGCAAGTTGATTGATGGCGTATTGTTGATTGTTCGTGCAATTGGTCTATGTGCATGGCTTCTGGCTGCTGCAATGATTGTATTGTTGACTGCTCGTGGTCTACTTGCATGTCTTGCTGCTGCTGCTGTGTTATTGGGTACAACGCAGGATCAACTGTTCTAAATTCAGCAGATTCTCGTAGCAGTAGAGGAGATTGGTGTTGAAGCATGTTTTGTTGGTTGTGAGGAAGAAGTTCCGATATTGGCTGTTGCATCGGTGCAAGCGGGAGATGTATGAGCTGCTGGTGTAGAGTTGGTGACGGGTATCTTGGTTGTTGCTGAATTGTTGATATCTCATCAGATGGTTGGTCTACTTGCATGTAAGTTGATGCATCATCGAACAATAGGTTGACTGCTTCCGTGAACACAAGCTCGCCAGTTAAATGTTCAGTGGTTTTTGTTGGCAGTAGAGGAACTTGCTGCAAAAGCACATGGTGTTGTTTGTTAGGATGAAGGTCCGATACTAAATGTTCTGCTGGCGCAAGCGGAAAACGTGTGCGCTGCTCGTGTAGAGTTGGTGATGGGTAAGTTGGTTGTTGGTGAATTATTGATTGCTCATTATTTGGTTGGTCTGCTTGCTTTCCCGGGTTGGAAGGAGAACAGTTTTGTAGTTGCAGTATTGGTGGTGCGCATGCAGAGGGATCTCCTTTTTTAATGCTCATAAATTGTGAGTCTAGTGATGGAGATTGATGATACACTTTAGTTGATGAGTGGATGGGCGATAGGTTAACTGCTTCCGTGGTCACTTCAGGTCTCTCCTGTGTTGCTTGGGACAAAATTATCACGTCTGTTGAATCGCCATTATCTTCTGGAAGCAGAGGTGACGATTGCTGTTGAAGCATGTTGTGTTGGTTGCAGGCATGAAGTCTGGGATCTGGCTGTTGCACCGCTGGTTCTAGCGGAAGATCAGTGTGCTGCTGGAGTAGTAGAGTTTGTGGCAGGTTTACAGAGCCTTCTTCTTGTTGCAAGTAGGGATTTCTCAGCGGCAACGCGGATTGTTTGCATTGTTTCTCAATTGGTTGGTTGACTAGCAAGATCTGTTGCTGTGGCATTGATTGTTGCAATTGTTGTCCCGGGTCGACAGGAGGGCAGTTCTGCAACAGCATCATTGTTGCAGTGTGCAAAGATTTTTCGTTTTGAGTGCTAAACTGTGATTCTAGTGACAAAGCTTGCTGATGGACTAGAATTGTTGCATGATTGGGCGATATGCCGACTTCTTGCATGATCGCTTGCTGCTGCTGCTGCTGCTGCTGCTGCTGCTGCTGCTGCTGCTGCTGCTGCTGCTGCGTTGCTTGGTACAACACGAGCTCGCTTGCTGAATGTTGAAGCATATGATGGTGTTCTTTGATGAGTGATGGGCTACTAGTTGATTCTCCTTCTTGATGCAAGTGGAGATTTCTCTGAGGAGGCAAACCTGGTTGTAAGTATATTGGTGTCGATTGCTGTTGGAATTGCTGTCCCGGGTCTAAGGCAAATTCTCCGCTTTGATAGCTTGACGGCACTTCAAGTGAAGGCAATTCATGATAATGTAAACAAAGTTTTGTTGTGGCATGATTCGGTGATAGGTTGACTGCGTTGCCTATGCTCATTTGCTGATGTTCGGCGGAGTCTAGTAGCAGTGGAGATTGCTGTTGTAAGAGTAGTAGTTGTCTTGTTTGTATCTGCTCGTCTTGAAGTCCGATCAGTCTAGGTGTGTTCATCAATGATTGTGATCGCGTGGCTGCAAAAAGCTGCTTTGGGTGCTCGAGTAGATGAAGTTCTTCCAACGACGGCTGATGCATTGGTAGGTCTTGACCCAGACGAAGACGGTGCTTAGATTGCAGGTATGCTGGTGATTCTTCCGGTAGATAAGTAATCGGCTTGTTCGATGATGATTGGGGCAGTATCGGGTGCCGACGTGTCTGAAGCATCTGATTTGCTAGTACTTGTTCTTGCTGCGTTGAGATGAATACTTCAAGCTGACTGGGAGGCGCTTCTGAGATATCTGGTGGCGGATCTGGCAATTTTGGAAACTGTTCCAGTAATGAACCGTGTGTTAATTGTGATGGCAACGGTGGAACGGTTAGAGACGCTGGCAATGATGCTGGTTTCTCCTCTGGAGGATCAAGCAACTTTGGAAACAGTTGTGATGATGAACCCTGCGACAATGATATTTCACCTTCAACTCCATGTGTACTGGGGTGGTGATGTGATTTTGGCGGTGAAACTTTTACTGGTGAGGTTGGTGCGCATAATCTTGTTGGTATGGACGGCTGAAGCTTGTCAGTATGTGACAGCGGATCCTTCCCTGGTGGGTCAAGTAGTTTATGAAACTTTCGCAGCGATGAATAGTGTGTTGGCACTTTCAAAGATGCTGGTGGCACTAGTTGTCTTTGGCCACGTCGGAGTCTCATGCGACGACAGAAATCTAGAAGGCCCCTTGCAAGACGATGATGAGTAACATTCACTTTGCGAGATGTTAACAGATAAGGAAGCATTCGTTAGATTTAGATCTTCTACACGTAACAAATCCAACAGTCTCCACTGACATAGTAGTGAGACATATAACTAAGTCAAGGAGAACACTCGAGACAACATCACATAACAGTCAACATAAAACAATAAGCGGATGAGCCTAACCTTCTTTGCTATAGAAGCTGGCATCGTCTTTTGGTTGGCCCAGCGATCCATACATCCCATCATCGGTACCATCATCATTAATCTTGTTTGGGGGAGGAATGTCATTGGTTGTGTTATAGAAATTGTTGTTGTCATTCTTGCCAAAATTAAAAGGAGAAAGGAAGCTTTTCTTGCGATTAGGAGTGGAAGACATGGTTGGCACATGGTTGGTGGTGTGAGACATGGTGGTGGTAGTGGTGGCGGATGCATGGTTGTTGGCGGTGGTGCCAAAGATAGTCGGAGGCATGGTGGTGGTAGTGGTGGCGGATGTATGGTTGTTGGTGGTGTTACCAAAGGTAGTCGGAGGCATGGTGGAAGGAGGAATGGTGAATGCATTATTGTTGGCGTTGCCAAAGGTAGTTGGAGGCATGGTGAATGCATTGTTGTTGCCGTTGCCAAAGGAAGTCGGAGGCATGGCGAATGCATTATTGTTGGCAGTGGTGGTGCCGAAAGTAGTTGGAGGCATGGTGGAAGGAGGCATAGCAAATACATTGTTGTTGGCGTTGCCAAAGGCAGTCTGAGGCATTGCAAATGTATTGTTGTTATTGTTGGCGCCGAAGGAAGGAGGCATTGGTGCATGCGTGCCATAGGTGGAAGGAGGCATGGCAAATGCATTATTGTTGGCGGTGGCAAAGGTAGTCGAAGGCATGGATGCATTGTTGTATGTTCCATAGGAAGAAGGAGGCATGGCAAATGCATTATTGTTGGTGGTTGTGTTGCTGAAGTTAGAAGGAGGCATGGTTGCATAGGTGCCATAGGTGGAAGGAGGCATAGCATATGCATTGTTGTTGGCGGTGGCTGTGGTGAAGGCAGTGGGAGGCATGGTAGATGCATTGTAGTAGTTGCCAAAGTTGGAGGTAGGCATGTTCGATGAGTTAAAGGATGTGTTCATGTTTCTTCTGTTGCGCTTGGTACCCTGCTGAGTGTGCTGGTTGAAAGTGAAAGTAGGGGTGTTGAAAGTAACACCAATCGGAGCTTGGGCGGGTTTCGGACGGTTCAGGGCACTCTCGCGAGCCATCTCTGCCTTGGCATCCTCTGCCGCCTGCACCATATCCATTACCCTCGGAGGAGAGCTGCCACGCGAAGTAGTGACATGATCAAAATGCTTGCGTTCAGTGCCAACGATGGGCATACGGTAGCTGAGGGCTCTCATCGTTTGTGGTAGCGGCTGGCCCTTAGAGATGCATTTCGGTTGCTCAAAAAAATCGATGGCTTTACAAGGCTTGAAGTTGAAAGAGTCAGAAGGTTGGGAGTTCCAATTCCTTTTTTGAAAGTAGTCGGTGTGGACGTAGATCTGTTTTCCATTTATCCTTGGGAGATAAAGCCGGTAGGTTGCAAGTCGAGGCATCTTTGTCTCCGGGTCGATGTATCTAGCGAGCGCCGATCCGCACAGTTTGCTGGCGATCTCACGAGCACCATCCAGTTTGGCTTCGGTGACATTGACATCGTTATTTTTATGGTAGTCCTTGTATTCTTCGTAGACAACTCGATTGTGGACAATCGAGGCTTGTTGCTGGGCAACGGAGAAGACTGGGCGGGTTAAGAGAAGGCACTTGGAACCGATGCCATCTGGATCCATGTATTCGTCGTCGGATGTGTCAAGGGCAAGCGTAGTCCTTCCTTCTGCAACATCCTCGTCCACATAATAGGGGAGGGAAAGGTTCAAATACTGCACCCAGTCTGCGCCATCATCGGTCAGCAATTCACCGCCCTCATACAGGCCGATGTCGAAGTGGTTGGGAATGATGCAGGGAGAGAGGCGTAAGCGCCGCTCCAAATCGATGATGGATTGTAGGATGTCGATGTCATCGATGTCATCGTCATCGTCAAGTGTGACGAACGGGGCCTTTGTCGCTGTGGCGCCTGTACGTTGCCCTGCTCGTGGTGGAACTGGGCTCCTGCTTCTGCTTTTGCTCTTGTTGCGCCTACCACTACTACTACTACCACTGCCACAACCACCACCACTACTACCGCCCACCACTGACGACGCACACTTGAAATAATCCGTGAACTCCTCCTCATCAAACTCCACAGCCCCACGTGCGCTACGTCGGGTACTCTTTTCTCTTCCAGTTCCAGCCAAACTATCATCATCGGCCACGCCACGGGCCATGGTGAATGTTGTTGTAGTAGACACTGACGGAGGTTGAGACGCAAGGACAAGGAGCTGATTGATGATGTGGCTGTCTTTAAAGTGTGGATAGAAGTTCTTCTTGGTGAAGACTTTGTGTATTGGAGTTTTACGTCGCTTATGGGTCTGTCTCCGATTGTTCGAATAGTTCCTGATGGCAAGCGTAGGAAATGCCTCCCCGCCTTCGTTGAGTATAATATTGTCGAAGAGTTCTGTTAGATTCTGCTCTGGATTGACAATGTAGAAGAGGTGGATGAGATCTTCGTGGTGCTGTGTGAACCCTGGTGGAAAGTTTGGTTGTCGTCCATGACGGCTCTGCATTGATTTTATGGTTATGGAGATGGACTTGAAATCAATTCAGCGACTGTCGAACAAACATCCACCAACGTCGTCATCACCAACAACGACCAAGCCACTTTCGCTGGAAACAATTCACAGATACGAATCTTGAGCCCCGGCACCATGATAACATGAAACACATACAATCAATGAGAAGTGACAAAGAAACGAACAACAAATACGAGAATCATTCCATTCATTATATGGTTTGAAACATGAGAAAGTAGCAATGAACGATGAATTACAAGAAATGAATGGCGGGGTTGTCCAGAATTCATACGAGACCGATTTGAGATGCATTCAAGCAACAATCATCCTTTCGAAGGAGATGATGGGGCGCTCTTGGTAACATAATCAAACAATCCACTTTCCATTTCACCATTGCTTCATCTCGAAATATCATTGCATCGATGGTGGAAGCAGATGATGAAACTGTCGAACGTATTGCACTTGCATTGTCTAGACGGACCTCCATGGTTGTGACTCCGGATGACATTTTCCAAGCTGGTCTGATGTACGCTGGTTTTGATCAAGCTCGCCAAGCCAAAAATAACGAAAAGAGAAAGATGAAATGGTTCAAAGCTTTCTATGGGATCGAACCGACCACTATCTCTGCAATCTTTGAAGATATTAGAAACGATTCACGCAAGCAAGTGACAGCAAAAAAGCTTCTCATGGCTTTGAATTGGCTCTTCTTGTACGAGACTTACCCGGTGCTATCTGGGAGGTGGAAGTACTCTGAGGAATCCATCATGACTTGGGTTGTTGAATATGCTTTGCTAATAGCGAAATTGTCAAGGGAGAAAATCGTCTTTGAGTTGAAGGATAATATTGCGCTTGGACGGACAGTCGACTGTGTGAATTTCATTTGTCAAGAAATGAGACTCGACCCAAGCTCGAAGTGGTTTGATCACAAGTCAAACTCATGTGGATTGGTGAGTTGCAAACTGAGAAGTGTGTTTCAATAACGAACTTGCCCAGTCATTTTGATCTAATCAATTGCATCGCAAAGAAATATGAATTCTGTCTTGCTACACGGGAACCCCGAATTGTCTGGATCAGCGGACCTCATCTACCGTCAATCCATGATATCGCAGTGTTTCGTGGTGGTACAACGGATAACCCTGAGGATTGGGATGAAACTGCACTTTACTTTCAGCTTGAGGAAGATGAATGGTGCATCGGAGACAGTGGTTATAATGGCGAGCCTGGTAAAGTCGTCGTGGCGAAAGATGAGCACCCACCTGAACTCAAGTGCTTTATTGCTAGGGCCAAGAATCGTCAAGAAACATTTCATACGAGGCTTAAGAGTTTCAACATCCTAGGCCATCGCTTCCGTCATGGATCAAACACTGATGACACGATGCGTCTTCACAAGATAGCAGTGTATGCCGTTGCCACTATTATCCAATACGACTATGAAAATGGCCACTCTCCATTCGATATTTGTTAAGCGAAATGATTAGTTGCGTGGAGGAAAATGATAGCTACAACAAGTTGTGTGAATTTCTACCAGTACCATCGGTAGGTTATGACAAACCATCTGATGGCATCAACACTGGCTGGTGGCAAAGCAATTTGGTGATGAGGTCAGAGTTGGGAACAGTATTTTTTATGTTAAATGTAGACAACTCCATTATTTAACCCCAGTTAATGCGTCGAGCATCGAATATTGAACAGTATTACGTCGAGCATTGAACGCTGCAGTGTCGAACAATTACTGGTCTAATAAATGTCTCCTCTCGAATATCTCAGTGGTAGCCGGAAGGAGGACAACTTTAATACTTCTCGTCCACCAGAATAGTCGGCAACCCCAATGGAAATGGAAATTGAATACGTATCAGTGGCGACCGGCCTCCAGAAGCCTCCAGTGACATCCATTGCGCGCAATAATAGCTCATAGCTCAGTCGTTGGCATTCGGCATTCTCAAACACCCACGCACCAACCCTCGGGCAGCAATTGAGTGAACCAATGTCGAGCAATCACGGGCGAAGAATAATTGGAAGCGAATGCGGAGCTTGCCAATTTGTCTTGTTCTATCAATTTTGATTGTGTAGCATCATTTTGCGAAAAAAGGGGCATGGTGGTGGTGGTGGAAACTGCTGATGAATGAAACTGTTGCACTTGCAGAAAAGGAATATGTGTGATGGAAGAAGGTTGGCATCGTTTGGTTGACCCATTGCATGGCACATAATATGCCGATGGCCGAGTTGGCATTTTATTTCTACTACTCAGTGATGACATTGATGTTACTGCTGTTTCGCGGGATGATAGTCGTCTCACATCGAGACTCGATAGTGATCGGTTGATTCCCACCACCGCTAGGAGGAGTAGAAGGGGCATGGTTGAGAGGAATGGCAATAATGACTGTCGTCGTCGTCGTCGTCGTCGTCGTGTACACCGCCGCCTGCGTGGCCATGGGCAAGATTTGCACTGGCTCTGGAACTTACTACGCGACTGATCGCAATTCATTATTTTCTCTCTTTTTCTAACAAGAATTTGCTCGACAATTCATGTCGTGCAGTTTGTTTTCGTTTGGGGTGCAAAGAAATCATTGCGAGGTGGTAGAATAGGTGGATGTCCGTCACGCGATTTTGTGATTGTGGGGTTCGGGTCTCGTCCGCTTCGTCAGCTGTAGTAGCTTGCTTTTTGCTTTGGGATCTCGAGTTAGTGGTTCCAACGGAAGGATTGCAAGGATTGCAGGTTCATCGATACAATAATACTTTGTCTCCAGTAAGGACAATGATGGCATCAAGATTGTTGCCGACGCATCGCGCAATTCTCTTTCAAATAAGAGTAGGTTCAATGATTCACCATCCACTTCACCCATCACCGCCGCCGATGTTCAGGTTATCGAAAAGGACCATCCCGACCACCACAACTACCCTTAGTTCTCAAGCATCAACATCTGCATCCCAAACAAGCCGTCCCTTTCAAATCCTCGGTCTCCAACAAGTAGCCATCGGCGCACTGGACAAATCTCCCCTATCCAATCTCTGGACAAATATATTCGGCACACCCCAAATTGGTAATTACAAAAGCGAGAAAGAAAATGTAGACGAGGACATTTTGCTGTTGGGCAAGAAGAATAGTCCGTTCGCGGTGGAGGTGGATTTGATGATGCCCATCGACGCCGAGAAATCTCCCAAAGTTCATGTCCCCTCGTTGAATCACATTGGATTGTGGGTGGATGATCTCCCAGCGGCGGTTGCCTGGATGGAGAGTCAAGGAGTGCGGTTTACTCCGGGAGGTGTGAGTGCTTTCTGTCGTTCGTTCACGCGTATCTGAATAAATGAATCCCACGCGGACGTTTTTCAAAATTATTGCGCGTGTAATCAAAACCTAAGATTCGCAAAGGAGCGTCTGGACACGATGTGACATTCATCCACCCAAAGGGTGATGAGAAGAGCCCAATCGGTGGCGGAGGAGTATTGATCGAGCTTGTGCAAGCACCAAAAGACGTAATTGATGCATATACAGAGGGTGTCTGAATACACATGCACAGATCAAAACTTCACGCTTTCATGAATATTATTTTGTTATCGTGAGCCCAACGGATGCGCTGGTTAAGAAATAATCCCCCATTTTCCTCCACGATGCAGTACGCACCACGATGCCCAACCGTTCGTGTGATCCACTGAGTAGATTTAATGAAACTTTTGCTGTACCATCAATAAGTGGCGTGATTTCGGCTTCTTGGAAGCCAATGTATTGACATAAAATTGGGTGTAAGGCTTTGTAGACGCTCTCTTTCAGACTGTGAACGTGGCACACATGAATAGGGAATGTTTTAGTCGAATAGGTGTCAAAACTAAGGAAATGCAGATGACAACATACCTAAATCTCAGTACTACTTCTTCTGCACTGGGTATACCAATATGCTGAATTGAGTGATACAAAGTTGAATGAACAGAACCGTTAACAGACAGTCTTCAAGTTTGCAAATACTGGTTCAGAGTATAACACGCACCGCCAAACCACCCAATTCAGCCTGCTCCGTTTCAGTCAGCACCTTCCTCTCAATACGTTGCCCTCTCCTTGCATCAACTCGTTCTAAATCGATTCCGATGCCACGAACAGTGGAAGAACTCGGCGCGCAGACTACTACGCCATCTGATACATCTAAGTCGGTATCGCCGTCATCTTCGAGAATGGGACATTCTTCCCTCCAGTTAATTGTAGGACATGCATCCATCGTCTCGAAGTGATTGTTGCCCAATAAATTTTGTTGATTGTCCCACGTAGACGAACGAAATCGAGCCAACCCGACAGCATTTCCCCCTTTGTGACTGATAGATCCCGAGATGATATCAGGTAAGATCGGTCGACCATACGAGTCCTTATTTATCGCGGTGGAGTGAATCTCATCCCTCAATCGAGCGCAAAGCATGCGTTCGTCCTGAGCAGTCGTATTGGCTAGCAGAGCATCTAGCGACAGTCGTAATGCCATTCGTCCCAAATAATACGAGGTGCGAGAAGTACTTGATGCAATATTGTCGAGACCCCACTGATATTCGTCGGGATGCAACAGTGTTGCGGAATGCAGAAGCGACGAACCACCCATCGACGACGCCGACGACGCCGTGTCGGCAATAGTGCAAACACCCACGCACCAACCCTCGGGCAGCAATTGAGTGAACCAATGTCGAGCGATCACGGGCGAAGAATAATTGGAAGCGAATGCGGAGCTTGCCGATTTGTCTTGTTCTATCAATTTTGATTGTGTAGCATCGTTTTGCGAAAAAAGGGGCGTGGTGGTGGTGGTGGAAACTGCTGATGGATGAAACTGTTGCACTTGCAGAAAAGGAATATGTGTGATGGAAGAAGGTCGGCATCGTTTGGTTGACCCATTGCATGGCACATAATATGCCGATGGCCGAGTTGGCATTTTATTTCTACTACTCAGTGATGACATTGATGTTACTGCTGTTTCGCGGGATGATAGTCGTCTCACATCGAGACTCGATAGTGATCGGTTGATTCCCACCACCGCTAGGAGGAGTAGAAGGGGCATGGTTGAGAGGAATGGCAATAATGACTGTC
>JALLBB010000792.1:0-13527 GCA_036939735.1 Discostella stelligera
ACGGAACCTGATGCTCTCATTCTGCTTTATTTATTGTGTATTATTACTGTTTTCATTACATGAAATGCACAAAAAAAGGAAAATAATTCAGCGTTCATGGTAAAGTCATTGTTGGTGATTGTCGGTCATTGTAAAATATTGCCGGTCATCATGCAAAAAGTTGCACAACAAAACAAAAGTGACGAAACTTTTTGTCAAACATTGTAAAATATTGTCGGTCATCATGCAAAAAGTTGCACAACAAAACAAAAGTGACGAAACTTTTTGTTCAGTCAACGTCGCTTGCAAAGAAACAACAACAACAACATACAACAAACCAACATATCCCCGACAAACAGTAACCAAGCAATTGAGACAAATCACCAACATGACAGGAACCAAGCGACACAGAAAAATACTTCGCCATAGCATATTTGGAATCACAAAACCTGCCATACGAAGACTTGCTCGACGTGGTGGTGTGAAACGCATTTCTAGCCTTATTTACGAGGAGACACGTGGTGTCATCAAAGCTTTTCTCACCAACATCATTCGAGATGCCATAATGTACACGACACATGCAAATCGAAAAACAGTGATTGCAAAAGATATCATCTACGCCTTAAAAAGACAGGGTAAAACAGTTTATGGCTTTGGAGTATAATTTACGGTAGAGGTCCAAATATTCGATAGCCATGACAAGCAACCCTTAAAGCTGAAAGTAGGATGAGGAAGCCAAGTCATAACCAGAAGAGCAGAATAGCTGAAGTGTCGGCGACCAAGAATCCAGGGGCATAGATTTGCATGAGTCCAAAAAACAGCAAATTGTACAGTTGGCAAAAGTACCACTACCAAACAGCAGCAAAAAGTATGTGTTCACGGAATATCTCCATGTTAAAGTTAATTCAACCTTACCTTACCCAATGCAATTACCATGCTCATCATATTTATCAAATAATTATTATTAATATTACAATTATATTCATCATGTTCGCCTCAAATAGATATCTCATACATAAACATAACAAATAATAACCTCATTACTTAGTACTTAGAATCAAAAATTATCCATCCCTTATTATCAAGCGATAATTCATCCCCTCTCAACACAAAACACTCCATACAAGAGACCGTCCTCTGAAACAATTAATAATCCACTTTGTGTCATCCTCATAAAATTTTGTCACATATTAACCTCACCACGAAATTTCATATTCATCCTCTCACTTGAAACCTCGCTGACATCATCAGCATTACGTTTCAAAGACACAACATTGTCAAACTTGGTACAACAATCAATTTCTTTTTGTGCCCCACTTATACAAGGCATACCACTGTCCTGAGCATTTTTCTTATCCCTTGAAAACCTCCTGATTGCTTCATTACTATTATTTTTTGGTGAATTTTTCAAAGGCGTAACAACTTTTGACACAACTGCCACATGATTCGGCATTTTGGATTCTTCAACCTCTTCGTCACCAGATGAAGAGGGATCACTTAACAAATCAATGACACCCCCACTATCAACCTCATCATTGACAGAAATGTGCCGATCATGTAATAAGTCGGACATAATACAAACAATCAGAGATTGATATCTCTCTTCCTTTTTCAACTCATGCAACTCTTGCATCAATTTTCGCAAGTCTTTCTCTGTTGCTGCAATACGATCCTCAACCTCCTTAAGCTGTGACTGTATGCAATAATATTGAGCCCGTGCAACAATTGCACACTTCTTCACACTCCGACGACTATAAGACAATTTAATAGGACCCTTACATTCGGATGAATTCTCCATCATTCAAATTCAAGCATAGCGACCACTCAGTATAAAAAATAAGACTTACAAGATAGAAACCCACCACCATGCAACCTAACCTTCATCGAAAACATCTTACAATTTGTGACAAATTTACATAACCTTGCAACAAATTCACAAAGAAAATGTAAATTTCTTACATGATCGACTTACTTCCCTCTTTTCTTCCACACAAATATTTTTTTCTAACACTATTTACAAAACCTTGCAACAAAAAATTAACAACACAATAAATTTCTTACATGATCGACTTACTTAACTCTTTTCTTCCATCACAGATTTTCTATCGCGCATGCGCTAGCCGACGCAGTCCCCTCCCGACGCAGTCGGGCTAGTTGTCCTTGATGATTGATGACGGTTTCGAAGAAGTTACGATACGTTTTGTGTGGGGATACAATCGCCAATTTCCGGCCAGGAATTATTTCGGAAGCCATGAAATCGAAATCACATGTTGTGAGTTGTGATGATTGATGATACCACCAGTGAGGGCCCGGCGGTCAAGGTCAAGACAGGTGTGAGGATGGCTCAGTGATCAAAATGATTTATGTTGAGATGATGTCGTTTGACTGCCGAGAATGGAGAGTGGATATTGATGGTTGAACTACATATCTTCTCGGTTTTCCCCTCCCTGTGCCAGTGCGCAGTTGTGGAGCCCCTTCTTTGTGGAATGCGCTCCGACGATCATCCTCAAATTATCCATCAGTGATGCAATGCTATGCATTTTTGTTTCTCTTCCAGGGGGCTGGGAACGAATCTATTTCCCACCACCGAATGCTGACCGTCGGTGCAAATCTGCAACAGTCGCCATCGCCATCAGGACATTATGAAGTATACCGAAATGCAGTAACAAATGTCATTGAAAGTCCAGAGTTCAAAGCCAAGAAGAAGTCTTTGACTAGGCAAAAACTTTGGACCGGGGAAAATTTTCACAGGCTTGAGAATTGGCTCCTGCGGAAGGAACAGTTGCCAATAACCGATACTAGCTCACTGGAATGTTGGGAGAGCGTGAGGGAGAAATGGATTGAGGATCTACCCAGCACAAACATGGACCCGAATATCGACGACAAAGAAGGAATAATTATGCGACGGAAGGAGCTGAGCTCATCATTCAACTCCTACTTGGCAACTCAGAGAAATACACTTACATGCCACATTTTCAAGGTGCATTCACAGACTTCAGAATCTTCTTCATCACCAGTAGCACCCATTCTTGGCCCAGGAATTTCGCAATCGCTTCTTCCCATTGTGCAGTTTATTTTCCACAGTTTGATAGATACTTGCAGCAAAGAGGAAGAAGGACGTTTGCGAGGAGAAATTCTTCCCATTGTATGGCAAAAGATGAAGGAGAGTGGTGTGATCATCAAGAAAACAAGATCAAGTCGGATGCTCAACAAAGTGTCAGATTTCATGATAAAGAGCAAGTTCAATCGCATCACGAATCAAGTAGCACTATTAGATGACATGGTTATGTATCATGATCTTGTGTTTGGGACAGACCAGAAGTCATTATTATCTCAGAAATATCTAGCACTACTGAAGAAGTTGTCTACACTCGATAGAATGGACCAACTCGCACTTTTCATTGCATCACTTATTCAGGGTGGACCCTTTAGGTAAGTAGTTATGCCGGAAAATGATTGAACTGTGAGCCATTTGTTAAAGCTAGTACCAAATTATTGTCCGTAGGGATGCTACTTTGTTCTGCAATGAAACCCAGACTCGACAAATTAGCAAACAATCACTCACAAAAGCTCAGAGAAAGACTCTTTTCAATGATATTTTGTCCCTCGGTGCGCAGCAGCAATCGTTGGCCGAGCTGACAAAATTTTTGAACTGGCTGAAGTACGTAAGTCCTCACTGAACCTTGCACTTGATGGCCTTGCATCTAATTGAACATTATTATCACCAGATCTAGGGAAGGTCAACATTTTACAGTCGTCCTAGGTAAGTTCGATAAATATTAAGTCGCCACCAATCTATCCTCAGTTTAACCGTACTGTTAAAATCCAGACGGAGCAAATGTTGGCAGTTCCCGAAAGGTGGCAAGTCTTATTACATTCTGACCTTTCAATGCTGCCAGATTATCATAGACCCGACTCATACTTTTGAGCTTCAACAGGTGGACAGGTTTCTAATGAAGGGTGAAATTCCATTAGTAATTATTCCTGAGAGAGCCATAAAGCTTTACAAGCCATCGGAGCTAATTAAGTAAGCAAGCAGATTTGAGTTTGGGGCCATACGTGTCTCTCTCACCCTCTGGTCGGAACTGATTGAAATGTTCAAACATAATATTCAGATTGAAAAATAGCAAAGTCCATTACATTGTCCCCGATGGGCACGATGACGATTTGTTTTGCATTATTGCAACGTTGACGAATCAGAAAAAAAACCAAGGCATGTTTCCCATGTTGATAAGCAATGATCACTTTGATGACCACAAACAGAAAACAAGAGACCGGGAATTGGTGAGACTTTGATTATCATAGTCAATCACTTCTCCTGTTTCCATAGGTATTCATGCCTGAATCTAATACTTGAAAGTTTTCACTGTGGTACAATACGAGTTGCCTCCGCCATGGATCATCTGGAGATGTTATCGACAATCTAAAGGCCTCAAAATAGGAAGGAGAGGAACGCTTGTTCCAATGACGATGGGGGGCAAGAGAAGGGATAAAATATATGATAGGGTATGTCGTGTCCCAGTCGTTCTTTGAGAGTTTTCGCTGTTCGAGTACCCATTACATCTTCAGGAGAAAAGATGAGGCACTATAGAAACTGCTACTTAGTAACACTTGTTATCACAATATACTATAATTTATTGTTGCGATGTTAATTGTATATGGTACAGTCTCTTCTGATGTCGACGATTTCAATCATACCCGTAAACAGACTCAGTCACAGGTTGTACATTACCCGTACCAACACCACTCCTTCTAATTACAATACTCCCCCCCTCCGAATCAATTGTGATTTCATCCCCATCTGCAAAGTCTCCTCGCAATATCCCCTTGGCAACAGCCGTCTCCAACTCCCTCTGTATGGCACGTTTTAGTGGCCGTGCGCCATAGTTGGGATCGTAGCCAATGCTGGCGATTGCATCGAGCGCCGCGGGAGTAATGACCATGGCAATATCGCGTTCGGCAAGTCGCCTTTCAAGCTTCTTCACTTCAAGGCTCACGATACCACGAAGATTATCTTTGGAGAGACTGTTGAAAATGATGGTGTCGTCTATTCTGTTGAGGAATTCTGGCTTGAACTGCGAAGATGACACACAAGTAGAAGATGCCGCGATGAAGTAAGAATCAGATTGTTTGAGCAATAATTTGGATTGCACGGTACTCACATTCTCCTTCATGGCATTGTAAACCCTAGTCTTCATCAAGTCTTGATCCGTTCCTTCCAAATCAAGAATATCCTGAGATCCGATATTCGAAGTGAAGATGATGACGCAGTTCTTGAAGTCAACTACTCTTCCCTTACTGTCCGTCAATCGACCATCGTCCAGCATTTGCAACATGACATTGAACACGTCAGGATGGGCCTTTTCGATCTCGTCGAAAAGCAAAACCGAGTAGGGGCGGCGTCGCACGGCATCTGTGAGCTGACCACCCTCATCGTATCCGACATATCCCGGCGGGGCACCCAGCAAACGCGACACGGTATGCTTTTCCATATATTCGCTCATGTCAATACGAATCATGGCATCTTCGGTGTCGAACATGAATTCCGATAAGGCCTTGGCAAGTTCCGTCTTTCCTACTCCACTGCAAAATATCGACGTGGAGAAAAACGAAAGCAGAGTGTGAACATCATATTGCGATGCAACAACCAAAGTGAAGAATTGCAAAGAGAAATAAAAAAACAACTTACGTAGGACCTAAAAAGATGAGCGAGGCAATGGGTTTCGAGGGGTCATTCAACCCCGCCCTCGATCTCTGGATGGATTGAGTCACCACATCGATGGCTTCATCCTGTCCCACGACGCGCTCTCGAAGCTTTTCGCCCATTGCCAGCACCTTGCTTTTTTCCGAATCCAGCATTTTATTCGCTGGAATGCCCGTCCAAACGCTGATAATATCGGCAATATCCTCGGCAACCACCTCATCACGTAACAACTTGGAAGTTGTCGCCATTCCCATGGTGGATGATTCTTCACCGCTGTCGTTCCTTGGAGCGGACTCGAGACGTCGTTCCAAGTCGGGCAATGTTCCATACTTTAGCTCGGCCGCCCTTGCCAAATCGTAGTCTCGCTCGGCCTTTTCAATCTCAAACTTGACCTGTGCGATTTGTTCTTGCAATTCCGTCACGCCCTCCACCGCGCCCTTTTCTGCCATCCATCGTTCTGTCAAATCCGTTTGCTCAATTTTCAATTGCGCAATTTCATATTCCAAGTCCGCCAAACGAGCTCGATTGGCCTCGGCGCTCTTATTGTCCAGCGCCTTGGATTGATCACTACTAAGCGACAATTTCTCCATCTCCAGCTGGATGATTCTCCGATCGACCTCGTCCAATGCCGTGGGCTTGGACGTCAACTCATTCTTGAGCTTGGCACAGGCCTCGTCCACCAGGTCGATGGCCTTATCTGGCAGGAATCGATCTGGCAAATATCGACTGCTCAATTTGGCGGCCGCCAGCAATGCCTCGTCGCGAATTCTCACTCCGTGATGTACCTCGTACCGCGGCTTCAATCCTCGCAGTATGGACACGGTGTCCTCAACGCCGGGTTCGCCAATGTAAACCTGTTGAAATCTTCGCTCTAGCGCCTTGTCTTTTTCAATGTATTTTCGATACTCATCAATGGTGGTGGCGCCGATGCAACGTAGCTGTCCGCGAGCGAGTGCCGGTTTGAGTAGATTGGAGGCGTCCATGGATCCTCCCGATGTGGCTCCGGCTCCCACGACCGTGTGCATCTGCGTGAATAAAATCATGTGGTAGATGGCATGTGAGTAATGATGCACTGCGTCGTCAACGAAGAAGATGAATGATTGTGACACGCTCACCTCGTCGATAAACAGTATAATCTCCCCCTCGCTTTCCTTGACCCGATCCACCACCTTCTTCAACCGTTCCTCGAACTCTCCCCTGTAGCTGGCCCCGGCGATCAATGCCCCCATATCCAATCCGACCAACTTGCAATCCCTCAACGAGTCGGGGACGTCCCCCGAGTCGATTCGCTGGGCGATTCCCTCGGCGATGGCCGTCTTGCCCACTCCCGGATCGCCGATGAGCACGGGATTGTTCTTGGTGCGACGGCTGAGTATTTGGATGGCGCGGCGTATCTCGTCGTCTCGCCCGATGACCGGATCGAGCTTTCCCTCCGAGGCGCGTCGGGTGAAGTCGACTCCGAATTTTTCCAGCGGATCTTCGTCGTTGCTGTCGTTGTTGTTATTGTTGTCAGTTGGCGAAGTAGAGAGGTGAAGTGGGCCGAAATGATGATGATTGGGAAGAAGATTTCGTGGCCGCAATTCCAGTCGATTGTGCCCATTGCATTCGGATTTCGAGGGGATGACAGCGTTGTTGCCAGCTGCGGGGACGATGACGAAGGCCGTGATGGTTGCAGGGGCCAAGGTGGCAGCAGCGAGGAGAACTAGCGCTGCTACTACGGCTACAGAGGAATTTGTGCAATAGTGATGTGCCCCACCAACCATGTTGCTATTGTTGTTGTTAATGATGATAATGATGATGATGCTGATTCTTCGTTCAAAGGGATGGATGCTAATGTAATGAAAAATGGAAATAAAATCGGGGTGTGGTGTCAACCCAGCTAGCTACCTATGGTAGTACGAAGCCAAGCGCTGTTCTCATCGTCCCGCTCGTTCAGCGCCAGCGCGTGATGCATGGATCTTGCTTTGAGATCTCCTTCCTGTGTTGATGGCGGGCTCTATAGAAATCTCTTTTCCCGCCACAATAGACAGACGAAAGATCTTCCGAGGGTCATTTTTCTCTATGACTGACTTATGACCGTTTTTGATGGCCGGCTCTCCTCGGCGATAGTACTATGGTTCCTGATGTTGTGTGCACCATTACAACCATTTCATGAAATCGCCTCAACCTTCCAAAGCCCCTCTCTCTCTTCTCTCACTCGCCACTCTTGCTTCTGATTCTACTGCTACTGCTGCTGCTACTGCTACTGCTGCCAAAGAAGTACTAGCGTGCACTAACAATGTCGTCGTCGTCCATCAACTCCACAACGTCCGAACTGCTCGATTTGCTCGAGCGGGATGCCAGCAGCAATACCAAAAAATGCAGCAGCAGCAGCAGCAGCAGCGACAGCAGCGACGGCAAGAGAAGCAACCCTCACCACCGCCGCGACAATACTAATGCTAGTGCCAATACTAATAATGATGATGATGACAACAACAACAATTTACGGCGTCGAAGAGGATCGGAAACTTCGCTCGACAGCTCCTTCACATCCAAATTATTAGGGGGATACGCGGACGACGACGACGACGAGGATGACCTGCTGCGTCTGCAGCCGAAGCCAAATCGTCATCATCCACAGCTGGAGGTGGTGCAGCCGCAATCCACCCTCCAAAACATTGACCACAACAACAAAAATAACGGCCGCAGCTTGAACGCGAACGAGGATCACGTCAACACAATGGCTATCGATGATATCATCATCCAACACGGCAGCGACAATAATTCTTCATTCAGCGAAAGTCAGCACGATGTCATCACTACGAGGAGGAAAAAAAGTCTTGCTTCGTCATTCGACAACCCCTTTCACAGGAGCACTAGTATTAGCAGCAATAGTTTGAACCGTCTCATCGAGAGCAAAACTATTGATAATCACAGCAGTGCCGTCCCCAATCGACAAGGGAGCTACAGCGATGTCGGGACAGGCCATCGTCATCTTGGAGATGCCAACCGTAATTTGGGATGTCAGGCCAAGGAAGAAACAGAGAAAACGAAACAGCAAGTACGTGATGTTACTATCCCACCCAAGCAGGATGACGGCCAGAATAAACTGCAGGGAAGTAGCAACGACAGGGGTGCCGTGGGAGGAAGAGCGCGAGGAGGAGGACACCAGCACTCCGTCTCCTTCTCGGTCGAAGACGATCGGAAGGATCACCAAGATAATAATGGCAACGGCAACGATCGAATCGACAACAGTAGTACTACACTCATTCCCTCCTCTTTGGGATCGCTCATTTCGTACGCATCCACGCGGTCGTCGTCCTACTCTGGTCGCAGCAGCAGTAGCGTGGGGGGGGGAGGGTCGCGATCGAGCAAGAGCTCGCGGGGGAGCGGGGCGAGTACGGCCACGGGCAGTACCCACTCCAGTGGGAGCAATCACTCGCCCCATGCACAGCAAGAGAGGAGACGACGGAGAGAACTGGCGCCCGTCAAGAAGATTGCAAAGGCGACGAAAGCATCCAGAGGTGGTGAGATGGCACAATTATTGATGGGGGAAGGAGGAGATGGTGGCAATGGTGCAGTTGTTGGACACGCAGCTCGCGCAAGTAATAGCAATAGCAATAGTAGCAGGCGCTCTCGAAGGAAAGAATTGGCAAATGCTGTCGACAGCGCCGGCGGTGTCAAGGGTCTTGCGCCCTCGCGCAATCTGTACAATAATATTCAGGGATTAGGGAAAAAACCAGGAGCACAGCATGGAAGGAACCTGCACGAACATCATCCCGTACGATATCCCAAACGAAGCTGTGATGATGATGACGAAGACGAATCTGAAGATCGTAGCGACGCCGAGTTGGTGGCTGATGCCGAGAGAGGTAAGAAGGTCGCAAGTCGAACAAAAGGGGGTAGTACGAATGCTTCAGATGCCGTTGGTATGGGTGGTGCTTTTGAATTTGATGAAAATGAAGTCGCATCGTCACATGGCGACGAGGAGGATGGTTTGTTCCAAAGGGTGAATAAAGTCCGAAATGAATCATTGCTCAGCAAGAGCACTAAGAAAGAGAAGAGTGACTTTTTGGATGGGTTGGTTAAATCCACTACTGGGCAAAGTAAGCTCCATCTCACCAATGACAACACGAGCATCAACGACATTGTCGATGATGTGAATGACAACGATGGTGCATCCAGCGTGGGAGAAACATCATTTTTGTCGGATTTTTTGTCGAAAAATTCCGCCGCGAGACAGCGCAAGGCTGGGCAACCAGGCCAAAGGTCGATAAATACTGGTGGTTCGACGACGTCAAGTATCATTAATATATACAAGAAACATGATAATGGCGCGCAAAAATCGCAGCAACATCAATACCAACGGCAATGGCAGGAAGGCGTTCAATGGTTGCTCAATTTTGTCATGAAGCTAAGCGACCATGTCATGTCAATGATTCGACGGAGCCCAATACGTCAGCATTTAGAAAGATTTTACAACGAGGGTGGAGATGTACTACCCCGAAATCGGTGGGAAATTGCAGTCATGCTGGTCTGGGTGTTACTCGTTTTGCCGTTGGTGCGCGTAGTGGTTATTCATGCCATTCATGGTGATGCCGTGCTCGAACCTGGAGTAGGTGGTCAATCCTTGCTGATTTCAGCCGACGGAGATGACGTCATAGCCGATGTATGGAAAGAATCATCAATCGCTATGCTGAGCAAGTCGAGTTCCATGCACGAAAATTTCATCTTGATCCCCGATACTGTTTGGATCGAGTTGCAAATTAGTCGGAGCAAGGCGCAATCTAGCGGCAACGATTCCATCAAACTTCCAAAGCGACTCCCTCTACCATCCGTCATTGACCACGATCACAGTTCACCATCATCCATGGTACTGTTCTACGTCACGGCCGTAAACAGCACTGCTCACCTCTTGAGCAACAATGTCAATACCAACCCGTCAAGGCGAAATATTAGACTGAACACCAGGTTATTTGAATCGATGCAGGAAAGGTTGAAACCTCGACCGATAGATGTATGGCCCTGTTGGGCGCACAATTCACTAGCCCATTTCCGCGAGGATGGCCTGATTGCCATGTTTCCCGTAGCGAAGAGACGGGAGGCAAGGGTGACGATGAAAAGAATGGCCAAAGCCTTTGGCCAATCAACCATTTATGAATTCATTACAACCTCGGACCGTGCTAAAAGTGAAAGACGTGTTGGAAGTGACGGCAGCGAGATTATCATACCGGGCTTGAGAAATGGAAGGTCTGATGTCATGATACGTCGATCATTATCTACAGATCCAAGTGACAAGGATGGTGCTGGGCCGGCGGTTATCATGAGACGTGTGAAGAATTTAGCTGTGGAGGATGAGCTGACGATGCGTGAGTGGGAAGGCCCGCCATTGGATCAGGTTGTATGGAATAGAGGGCACTGAGAGCACTATCTAGTGGAGAATAAAATATTTCTTCAAGTAAATGTTGTTGTGGAGTCGAGGAGAGCGACGCAATTTAGTGCATCCTCAATTCTTGTCCTCCTTGCGTAAAGACTTAAAGAAATCCATGCGAGGGTTATCCAATGTTCACCCTTTCGTCTTTGATTCTTACTTATTTGCATGAGTATTAGGAAATGCCAGCTCTACTGGTAGTGCCACAAGTAGCACCATCAGCCGTGATGTTTTTGGAATTGCATAGGTAAGTACCTGATTTAAGTTTTAGTTCGATGAAAAAATGGTTCGACTTCGCCTACGAAGTTCACTCTCCTCTCCTCTTTGACAATCGCCATTAGCATCAACTCTGCAGCTACCGCTACGGAACACCGCCAAACCATTCTGATAATTATTGTTTATCCTTATCCCTCACTATTGGTTAAACGATGTCGTGCATGAGAAATTAATAAATCTTGTATCTATCTGATGACATATCCCTCTACTTTGTCATACGATCCCTTCAAGAAGGGGGCTATTCCATCAACCTGCAACCGACGACCCTTATGGAAACCCCACAAATTCGCCATGGCCAGCAGGATTCCAACCAATCACTTCGGTTTTCATCCCCTGCAACCGCTCCTTCTGAACAGCAAGCCGATTCTTGGCTGCTGGAGACTCGTTCTGCCTCCTCCTGTTGGCTTCTACCACATCAGCTATTGACCAAAGGCGGTTATTATATTTGAGGTACATAATAAGTTCACACACCAGGGGAGACATCGAAGAGCGTTGGTCTTTCAAGACTTCATCCGCCATATCCCACACACGTTCAGCAGCTGCCACTGACCCCAACACACAAGACTGAAGGGCTAAATTGTAGGCAGATTTAACCACACCATCAGATTTCATGATCTTTAGCTTTTGCTCCCGCTTCTCCACATCTGGCATGTTCTCGCCCGACTCCTGCTGATCAAGTTTCCATGGTTCAATTACCAACGCTTCCTCAATGGTCAACGTATCCTCCCTTCCCTGCTGAACTTTGTTCAGGGCGCGAATGAATAATTCGTCAGAGTCATAGTATGGATTGCTCACCGAAATTTGAGCAATTGCAAAGTCGTTCATGTTATTGATCTTTAGGTTGGCAAATGTCTGCTCAAACAGCTTGGTGCGAGTGTCAGCATTGAATTTAGTTGCTCCTGACCATTAATTTGACGTATGATAGAAAAAAGTATAAGCAATCTCGATATGCAATTGCATGGATACAACAAGGATCATAAACTCACTCTCGCCCAAGCTATCATCGTGTGGCAGTGTGGTGCACGTGAGCAAAGTCATAACAGGTTCCATGAGCATCCCTCCGTTGGAATCACGCTTGCCCGACTCCACCATATAATGCGCCAATAAACAAACGTAATGTCTAGAGAATTTACTCCAGGAGCTACCATCATCATTATGAATGATAGTTCCCCTCGTCCCCTTCATTTCCGCAGCGATTTTTTCCTCCACAATCATGGATAACTCAATCATTGTGTCAATGAATACACCATACGAGATACACTTTTTGCAGATAATTTCACAAAAATCTGGTTCCATCATCTTGGTGATGAGTACATTATGCAAACAGACAAGTTTCATCCACTGGTGCAGTGCTAGTTCGTGACCAGTAGGCTTGTTGAGCTTGAATGCAGCAAAGATGTCTTGTTGTGTTTTTGTTTTAATCCCACCACCACCATTCTTGGCACTCTTCTCGTCAATACTACTACGCTGGATGAAGTCAAGTAGCTGAACCTCGCCACCGTAGCAGGATGTTGCGTGGGAGACAGCGTTTCCGTACGCTGTCTTGGAATCGGAGCAAGTTCGATGGCGCTTGCCCATACATTTGGGTCCGTTACACACAACGAAATATCGTTGTTCATTGGGATGATGTTTAAGAGCACCGTACAGCGGATTCTCCATGTAGCCATCTGGGAAAAGGCAGAAGAATATCTCCTTGGGCTTCATAATGATTTGCTTGGCCATTATATATTTTTATGTTTGCTGGTTGATAGTTGATACGACGATACTATTCATGGAACTGGAGATATATTTATCAGAGAGAGAGGCGGTAGATGGAGATACTCAAAGTAGGAAAGTCAACGCTGCCGTCAATCATTGGCAGAATGAAGGTGAAGGTAGATACGGCGGTCGGCCGGGAGAAGTTGGTACTAGGATGAAATGAAATTAGAAAAAATGATGTGCCATGTGCCATTCATGATTCATCATCCTTACTCTCTCTCTTTCTCTCTCTCTCTGAGTAGTCACCCATAATAATATGGTCCATTTTACGCTCGAGATAATAGATGATGTTATGTCCCATTTGGGCACCCCCCACGTTTTGCAAAACGATTTGCTCATTTTGCAAAATGAATATGGTGCTTGTTTATTTTGCAAAATGATCAGCGCGTTTTGCAAAATG
>JALLBB010000794.1:0-11771 GCA_036939735.1 Discostella stelligera
ATGAAAATGATGATGGTGTGATGATGATGAATGATGATGCGCAACGTTCTGCATGCCTTCCGCCCCAACATCGGCCTCGCTCTCTCTAGCGAATAGTAGATTTGCGTGTTTCTTTAGAGAGAGGTTCCGTTTCCAGGATTGTCAGATATCGATTGACCACCCCCTCCCACGCACAAAAAATGCTGAAGTCAAAGTCAAAGCCTTCCTCGGACTCTCCCCCGGAAAATACTACATCATCCCACAAACTGATCTCAACGGAAGGAAAAAATGTCCTCCCTCCTCCTACTCCTACCGATGCCGTGCCGAACTTCCTCGTGAAATTGTTAGAAGCTTGTACAAAGCACAAGCTACGCCATGAACGGGAAGCGAACGCTGTGGATCACAACGCAACCGGAAGCTGTGATGGCGAGGGTAGCGGGAAGCTGCCGGTTTGGTGTCACGATGAACTGAAATCGTTTGCAAGAATTCTGCCCCGTATAGAGGCGACTGTTGCCGTAAGGAACACTTCCTGTGACGAGTACCAGTGCAGTGCTAGAGGAGAGAGCTCTTCAATGACAATAAATATTGGAGGAAATGTCTCATCGATGTCATCTTTAGAACCAATGAAGGAAGAAGATTCCGTAGGGCATTTATGCGCACTTTATCGAGCAATCGCACGTGGAGCATTCTGTACCAATGCATTTCATTACCTGTTCGTCGGTGATGGTAGCAGCAATCCTGGTACAGAATCGGGAGGTGGCGCAGGCGAGGAACAAGAGTTCATTCATGCTACTGATTGCGACATTGTAGAGGGAATTTTGTCTCGAATTACGACATTGCTGCAGTACACGGCATCAGATCCTGTTCGAATGGCACTTTTACCGCTACCACCGGGGCCGGAAGAACAGGGAATGCGCAATGATAAGGAGGAAATCAAAATGCTTCATCAACAGGAAGATATTGGGTCGACAATTGCAGCACTTTTGAATCTCCTGCAGGATGAACAATTGCGATTGTGTGCGGTGCATGATTTGGTCAATTTATCGAACGATCTAAGTAGCATTAGTGAATCAAATGCTTTATTTAATCCTCCCATCTCCACCAATGAAGAAGATGGGGATGACTCGACTCAGAGAACTAGCGGAGGTAAAATCCGCGTCCACGTTTTCACCGAGATCGCAAGGCACTTACCGAACAAACTCAACGAGCGCTTAATGGTCGGCATTCCGTCTCGTCGGAGTCTATTAGCAGTTCAACTCGGGGTCTGGACAGCGCTGCATCGACTTATCCCGAAGGTAATAGATGGTGATGTCACGACTCGAAATCCAATAAAACCATCCAATGCGTACAGTCCATGTAGAAAGATTTCTCTCATGAAATCCCTCCTGTCGGCATCGCGATCAACGTCTTTGGTTTTACCTCCGCCTTCCCACCGCTTGTTTGACTGGACCTATTCTTCCGCTGATGTCGCAATTCATTGTTTGCTTATACTTCGCACGAAGCTGGCAATTGTGGGGCTTTTTACAGACATAATTGAGGACGGGAGCGTTTTTTTCAATTCCAGGTCATTTATTCAAGATGGTTTGGCATTGGCTCCGAGCATCGACATAGCTCTCACGGCAGTAGACGCTGCGAAATATCATCTACTTTGGGACCAAGTCGACTGCTCTGAATCAGCATTGCTGGATGGACTTGATGCGCGTGGAACAACTTCTCATCTTTCGAGTTTGAACTACATGTGTTCTTGGGCGATATCAAATTACTTTGCGTTGGCTGTACTCTTCCCACATGCAACGTCGACGTCTACGAATGACCTTTGGTCTTACTGCTTTCCGTCACTGGTTGATTGCATACCTCTCCTAAATAATCCCTCAAATACTTGCCACCCTTCGAACACGTGTCTGCGTGTAGTTGTGGTGCGAGCAATTCACGCAATTCTATCTGCTTCTGTAGAGTTGTTTTTGACGCCGGCGACACAACATCGAAGTCACGATATCGCATCAAGTGTATTAGAATGCCCGGAACAACCATGCACATTGAATGCACCTAGTTTTGTGGGTCATCTCAGACACCGATGTCTAGTGCGTGGTTACTTTTCGTGCCTTTTTGAATTGGTGCAGGATTCTTCTGAATCGATTGCTGGCCCTGCCATTGCCATCGTTGCTTTGCTACTAGAAAGTTCGCCAGGTTTTCTCACGACGAATGACTTGATAGAGACAGCATGCTCTGGTGCTCTTGGGGCTATCACTCCACTTGGTCGCGAAGATACGGAACTACCCATAAATGCGTATAAAGGCTCTCCCATGGTTCGATTAGGCAGTAAGCGGAGAAAGCTGACATCATGTAAAGACGGCAAGGAAGTTTGTCTGACTTCATCAATTGAATCGGCATTCGCGTACGCTATATCGGGCGCTCTATCTGATGCGCGAGATATCATGAAAACTTGCACTGAGGGTAGCAAGCATCAGGTTTCAACCAGTGGGGGAAATGAATTAGTAACACTGGTTTCTGAATCAGATTTATCTATGCTAAGAAGCGTGGCTGGAGTACTTCGAATTCTGATGTCGTTGCAATGTGGTGCACCGAATTATCATGAAACATGCCTTTCCTTCGCTAAAAAGGCTAATACACGTTTATTCGAAGCCATCGAATTCATTTCTATGAACATCGTTCGGCAGGGAATTAATGGCAAGCTTGCTCGTGTTGAACCAAGACTACTTTGTGATGCAGTGTCTTTGATAGTAAGCATTGGTCTACACGCGTGTCGTGAGGATATGAGTCCAATCACATCGTTATCCGCTCGTAACGCAATGACCAGCTGTGCTCTATCAACTTTACCGTTGGTTGAATCTTGCCGGTCAGGTGTGTTTCGCGATGAGCGCCCGGGAATGAAGACATCGGTAAACAACAGTAGACTTTGTCGGGGAATATGTTGTAGCATAGCATTGATGTTTGGAGCGATTGCAGTGCCATATTCCGAAGTCTGTCTCTGTGGACTCGTGTGCAAATCAAATGATCGCCTTGCAAAGTTTTGGGGCTCTATCGTTGTTGATAGCACGTTGCCGTTGCAGTGCCGGTAAGTTTTCCTTTTCATACCGGACCAGTTTCAATTTAACACAAAATCCATCTTATCTCGCTGTGCGTGTCAAGATGCGTATTGCTTGCTGTGTTGTATCCCGTAGCGGCAGATGCATCCCAGTTTGGATCCACTCAGACTTCCATTGAAAGTATTCTTTCTGAACCTGCTCGCTCGCATGATCCGGTAATCATTAGGGCTGCCTTACTTTGTTTACCAAACCTGTTCATATCCCTATCCAAACGCAAGGACGGAAATAAGGCTGTTTCTGCAAAATATCTGATCAGTATGATTGATTCATTCAACATTGAAGGCTCTTTGTTGCCATTTACCATGTCGGAAATCGAAGGAATCAAAGTCAGTGCATTACTATCGCTTTCGCGACTCGTGAAGATGTATGTTGCGGCATCTATTCTTGCAGCAGATAGTGGCGTTCCTAGGATCGATCGCGTAAATGCATCATCGTACTTATGGCAAGAGCTCGACCCAAAGACTAAAGGAATGCATTGTGTTCTTAACAGTCTTTGGTCTTTCGATGAATATACCTTCACCGCGTATCAAGATTCAGATTTTCATCCAACTTTGGCTCTCCCACTTATTTCAAAGGAATATTTTAGTGTATCCAGCCTTTTACAAGATGGATCTCCTCGGGTGTGGATGGCGACACTACTGTACCTGCGACATTGCCTTTCTGTTGTCCCCGAATCCACTCTTCGGTTGTCCAATACACTTGAGTTTTTCTCAGACAATAGACATTACGGTATTTATGAGAAACTGGCTAAGAAGATGATCGGCCATGCGAGAGGCGGGGAGTTGGAGTCACTACAAGTACCCTCTCCTATTTGGCTATTTTTATTGTCATTTCTTCCAAGTGACAAGTCGACCCAACTGCGTGCGATAGACATGTTTTGCCAAGTATTACTCTGTAATGGATGCAAGGTATTCTCTGCATTCTTTCTGCCGAAGAGAAAAATGCGAAGTGACAGAAACACTGTCCACGTCGCTGTTGATAAACTTTTTTTGGAGATTGATTACATGCTTGGACTCTGCGGATTGAACACAGAGGTACTTATTTCAGAACCTGACTGCATTCCTCATCACAATGTCAAGAATTTGTGTGATGCTGAAATCGTTTTGTGTGTCTTTCCATCATTGATTCGATGGGCGCCACTGAGTACGGCTCTTGGAGAAATCATTCTTGAACGCTCGCTCTTGGCATTGGTCCGGATCTGGATTGCAAGTGCGGGTGGGTTTGCATTTGACACGGAGGCAATACTGGGCACCCTATCTTGCAATTCCCTCCTTGCTAACAGTGCCTTTGATCATATCAACGAAATATTCAAATGCACGAAGAGCCACCCTAAATGTTCACATTCGATTGACCTGTTGAAGCAAGTTAATATAATCTTGCCAAAGATTTTAGTCGAGTTTTTCCTTCCACAACACGACATTGCGGCGTTGATTAGATACAGGCTACTTTCCATGTTTATTGGTAGCTTTCTGATTGCTTCTCCAATCATCAAAAGTCTTAGAGCACAGAATTCGTTTGAAGTATCAAATGCGTTCGAGATAATTGAGTTCATCGATGGTGCTTATCTACCTACCATCGTCCAAATGATAAAGGATGAAGACCACGAAGCTATTCAAATGTGCGCCGCGTTTCGCATGTTTCTGCTGGGCGAAGCAAAAAAAATGAACAAGGATGAAAAGCGGGTTCAGAAAAAGAATTTGGCTGAGTTTTCCGTTGGCAGTCGCCACGAAAAGAATCCGCTCTCTCGTTCACTTGTACCTGGGGTGTCCATATCGACATCGAAACTCATGGAAAATGCCAAGCTATTGTGCATAAAAACCGACGTGATCTCGCACGTTTTGCCTCAACTGCTTCTGCACCCCGGGCAAGCTCCTCTCCGCTTTTTTACCACCAAAGTATGCCAGTCCGAGTTGGACTATCCTGATATTCTTCGAGGGATTGGGCTTCCAGTACTGAAAACTCTAGTCTGGGAACTAGGTAAGGATGACCCAGACGAAGACAGTGACGAAGAAATGTATGATGGTTCTTGTTTCGATAACAACTGTCCTCGGAGGAAAGATGTGCGCCTTGCTCTGACCAAGGGCTTCTTACTTAAAGAGGGGAACACATCGTCTAAATTGCAACAATTACTAATGTCGCCTACTCAAGATAATGGTGTTGATGGTGAACTGTGTACGAGTCCCGCTGGGCGTTGGGTCGCACCAAACATGATGTTTCTCTTGGTAAACATCGTGCTTCATCAATGGCCAAAACGAACGGAGCGAGAAAAGTTTCAAGTAGTCAAGTGCCTGAGAGCGATGCTCCATTTCTTGTCACCGTCTGATTCTCCTCAATACATGCCCCAAATCATGGCAGCGATCAATAATGCATTATCGTCAACAGTGTTTCATGGTACAGCTAATCGACAGTGCTCCAATCTACGATACATAGCTGTGGCAACTCTTTTCGATTTCCTTAAACTTGTTGTATCGCATGATGCTTCGCAAGTAGGAGGACATTTAATCATTATCGTGGTGGCTCTCTTACCCTTATTTGACAGTGAGGTCCCTGGCTGCGAAAACGACATGGCCAGGAAGCATGCAGTGAAGATGCTTGAATGGTTGGCTAGTGGTGAGGTGGATGGCAATCTGCCGCAATATTTCAATGAGATACCATTCTTACCTTTCACCCAAGACCTGGCAGATTTCAGAAGCATTCTCGTTGAAAAGGGGATTCATCTTGATGACATGCACATAATGTCTCAACAAGTCGGACCAAAAATAGGCACAAGTGACCACGCACTGCTCGAGTCACGATTTTACAATCGAATGAATGTGAGTACTCTTTCTTGACATCATACGTTGGTCGCCGTATTGATGGCACTAACGAATGCAAGGAATCGAACTGCTCCCGATCTTAGATTTTATCGCAATTACTTTTGTCTCAAGAAAATCAGAATGTCCGCAAAGTGGTCATCACACACTTGACTGATTTGATAAAGGCAAACCGAGACTTATTTCGAAACTTGGTTGTCAATGAAGAGCTTTCATCGATGAACTTTTTAACTGTAGTACATGATACACCGTCAAAAGCGAATTGTTCTGGCGACACTAATGCCATTCCAGGTATGAACGTTCAGATTGAGTTTGTCTTCTGTGACCGATTACCTGCCCGCACATCTACTTGTGCTTCTAACATTTCGTCTTTTCAACAACTGCCATGTAAAGATTCTAGAATAAATGGTGGATTCATCACTAAATTGTTGATCCGACTGCTGTCGAGGTGTTTAGATGAAACTGATTGTGAAATTCGAGACGCGATCGCCTCGTGCTTGGGTGAAATTGGTGCTATTGATCCTAACAGACTCAGCAAAGCTATCAATTTTTCGCAATTTGTGGCCAACTCGGGGGAGAGCGATAAAAGCTGCGAGTGGAGACTAATGAATCCACCTTGGAAAACTCAAATCGCTGTGTATCAATTGCGGCTCATGACTAGGCATCTTGTATCCGGCCTGAAATCTGCCCCGACTACTTTAGATCAACACAAGATTTCATTCGCAATTCAAGAGCTGCTCAAGATAATGAACCTTCAGCTGGGAGGTACTAATGAGATGTCTCCCCTGCTAAAAAATAAGCTGCAAGAAGCTGGTGTGTGCAACATTGTTGAGCCGTTCTGGACAACAAATTACAAGCAAGTTGACACGACAGCTCCGAAAGCACCTCCTTTTTTCACAAAGTCGCACACGTATTTTTCTTGGCTTTCATCGTTCAGTCGTTATCTTGTCAGTCGAAGCAATGCCAACAAAAAAAGTGTTTGGGGAGATTTTTTTCATGCTTGTCGATCGGCTATTCGATCGCAAGCTGGCGTAGGTGTTTCGGAGTTTCTCTTGCCACTTTTAGTCCTTGATTCGTTGTGCTTTGGGGGGACAACCGATGAAGACTTAATAGTGGATGAATTTCTTTATGTGCTCACATCTGGAGGTGGTAGCTTGATGGGATTAAGAGATCGAGAGAAGGTGACAAATGTTGTTTTCACAATAATGGACGTATTGCGGCATTGGTTAGAGAAAGAAATTGAGCTGAGGAGTCATCAGTCTAAAGGACGGTCTAAGCGGATAAATATCCCAAGTGCTGACAATGTCGAATCTTGGCCTGCCGCTGAAAGCATCAGAAAAATAGAACGAATGCTGAATCGCATTCCGTATGCATCATGTGCCCAGGCTGCAAGTGAGGTTGGCATGCGCGCGAGAGCGCTTCAGTATCTTGAAATGGAAGGCCGCAAGAGGGCTGGGCCGAAAGATAACAGTCTGAACGGTGATCTCGAGGGAGCATCTAAGTTCGTGTCGTCAAGTTTTATCGAAGGTGTTGACTTGAAGCTAGCTCAAGTCCTACTGGGTCAGCTAAATGATTTCGATACAATGCTCTTCGTGGGACAAAAAAATCATCATTTGGACCTGACAAAACGACTAGCTGACGAAGCTGCCGAAAGAGAGATGTACGAAGATTGGGAGGGAAGTTATCAAGCCTACGAACAGTTGTTAGACAGCAGATTGACGATTGAAAATGAAAGTCTCGTAGAGAAAGGGATGCTCAGATGCTTACTGAAGCTTGGTCGCGTCGATAGTGCATTGAACCAAGCGTTTGGAATGTCGAAACTAAAACCAGGTCTCGGGAACTTAAACATTCGCGGCGACCTACTTCCCTCCGCTGTAGAAGCAGCGTGGAGACTCGGGAATTGGCAAGTGCTCGACAATCTCATCAGTAATTTGAAGGATGAACTGCCTTATGATGCCGAAGAACGCTATCAGCTATCTTTTGGTCGCGCTATGCATTCGCTTCGCTCCAAGTCGAATGCGGGAGTTGCAGCATGTCTCAAAGACTCAAGAGAATTCATTATTTCCTCTCTGTCCAGTGCTGCAAGAGATGGATACACTCGATCCTACCCGTACTTAGTACAACTTCACGCTTTGCGGGAGATTGAATGTCTATCTTCTTACTTTTTTGATGACCAAAGGAGCTCTCGTGAATCTTTTGTCGAGATTATGTCCTCAAAAGAGTGGAGAGAAAGATTGGATCTATCAACCTCCGACACAACCGGATCAAATGCAATAATGATAAACAGACTTGCCGTATCTCGCATGGTAAACGAGCCCACCATCGAAGCGTCATTATGGCTTGATGTTGGAAAAATGGCAAGGAAAGCAGGGCTGCATAGAGTTGCACAGCACTCATTGACTCAGGCGAACGTTGCTTTTTGCAAGTCACTGACTGTTGATGACAAAGCTCGCGAATGTATCGGAATTGTTAAGTTGCAAATTGCAAAGTTAAAGTATGCCGTCGGGGAGTCAACGATGGCCATGAAGTTGATTGAAGATGAAATACCGAATTCCGTTCTATCTTTGGATGAGAAACAACTAAAAGCATTTGTTTCTAGTGATAGTATCGAGAGTCGGGAAATCATTGCTCGCCGAATTCTCCAATCAACGGAATGGATGGCTAGTGACGGCTTGAGGAGCAGCTCGGAAATCAAAGACCGGTACCTTGCCGTGCTAAAGCTGGCGCCAAATTGGGAGCGAGGTATGAAATTCATTGTACTTTTTATCAGCGCATATTCCAAGCTTGTTCGCTGACGTTGAATTTGACATGCAATCTTAGCGCATTTCACCTATGCGAAATTCTTAGATTCGTTGTTTGAATCTCGTATCTCTACTTTCAAGGGCCGAAGTGCTAGTGCTGTGATTGAATTCCAAGAGCTCCGTGCGGAAGCCATTAGATCAGTTCAAGAATGCCAGGAGTGTTTAATTAATTCAATCGAGCACTATGGAATGGCATTGCAATTGGGCCAAAAGCATGTTTACCAAGCACTACCGCGCTTATTGGCAATGTGGCTTGAGTTCACAGCGTTAGAAGGAAATGATGACGCTGGTCAATGTGGCAAGTTTGAGTTCTTTTTTGATGAATTTCTGTGTGCGTTCCTGACTTTCTTTTACATTTTCCTCTCATCAACGCCGTGACAGATCCCATTTCTACGACTCAATCAATGTTGAACGATGTCATAAAGAGCTTGGCGACAAAAATTCCAGAGCATTTGTTTTACACTGCGTTGCCTCAACTCATCTCTCGAGTCGTACATCAAAATAGCGAAACGTCGAACAACGTTGCACTAATAATTCGAAATGTACTTGTGAAATACCCTCGCCAATCCTTGTGGTCTTGTGGATGGCTGAGGTTTTCAAAAGCCAAAGAAAAGAAGAAAGCAGGCGATGTAAGTTTACCCTCATTGGTAAAGACCGCGAGTTGCAGTGGCATTCATAATACTGATAACTCATTTACATTGTGATTTAGGAAATTTTCTTTGGCGCTCAGGTGGCGTTAAGGAAAGCGGAGAGGGATGCTGCAGTGCAAAATTTGCTCGGCGCATCAAAGAGTCTTTTTCAATTCTTTATTTCGTTAGCGCGGTGAGTTGCCATGTATAAGATAGCCTTAATCATGTCAATTGCGTGTCTCACTAGGTGAAAATTCCACTATTGATGAAGGTTCAATCCAAAACCTAACCATACAGCTGTGAAGATGAAGGTTCCAACATTCGAAACGGAACTGACGAATTTCATCCCTCCCATACAAGCAGCATTGTCTTTATCACCTGGTGCATTGGAAGGATCGACTGGCATTGACGTCTTTCCTTCTTTTGCACCGCGAATGAGAGCTTTCAATCCCGAGCTGAAAATAATGCAATCGAAGGCAAAGCCAAAAAAGGTTAGCATTTTTGCAGTACCATCAGCTGTCGCGCGCCGCCAGCCTTTGCCTGTGGCTGATCACTCCATTGCTCAAGACGTTGGTGAGATTCATTTTCTTGTGAAACAAGAAGCAAAGGGTGATCTCAGAAAAGACTCTCGTGTTCAAGATTTGAACAATGTCATAAATCGCATATTTGCTGGTCGGAAAGGTTCGTCTGGTCCTAATAGCCACAGGCGAAAACTGCGTCTCCAGTTGCGCACATTTTCAGTTGTGTGTCTCGCTGAGGATTGTGGCATTTTGGAATGGGTCCCTAGCACAGAGTCTCTTCGCAGCGTTATCTCCGAAACATACAACCCTCAAGTCGCTCCAGAATCAGTGCATCGAAGGGGAAGCCGAATAACGAATTTTGCTGATCTTGAGTTGAAAGATACTTTTTCTCGGTGCCAGGATTTGTTTTTTAAGAAAGGCAACCTTGAAATGGCAACCAAGAAGTTTGACGAATTGATTTTACAGCAGTATCTACCGGTCCTGTACTGGTGGTTTGTTCAGAACTTCTCTAGCCCACATGCATGGTACGAGGCAAGGTCGAATTTCACCTTATCAACGGCCCTCTGGTCTGCCATTGGGCATATTATTGGTTTGGGTGACCGCCATTCGGAAAATATACTTATAGATACAAGCAGTGGTGAATGCGTCCATGTCGATTTCGATTGGTAAGAATATTTTCTTTATCTACCTTGATTTCTGTTAGAAATGCTGACACGTTCAGTTACATTGCATTGCAGTATTTTTGATAAAGGGCTTGACCTCCCTAGGCCTGAAGTTATCCCCTTCCGCCTAACGCCCAACATGCTTGATGCATTTGGACCAACAGGTGCGGATGGGATGTTTACTGGCGCTCTCATTGAGTCAATGAGAACCCTTCGAAAGAATCGCGACACACTCTTGTCAGTTCTTGAGCCATTTCTCAATGATCCTGTGATTAATTTCAAAAGTAAAAGCCAGAAGAATTCAAAGGAAAACAAGAAGGAAGATTTCATCTCCAATATTGAAGGCCGTCTCGATGGAGAATACAATCTCATTAATACAAACCTGCAAAAGTTTGGTAGGAACAAAGATGGACCTTGTATATCAGAAACAGATCACATCACTAAGCTCTCAGTTGAGGGCCAGGTACAGAAAATGATCATGGAGGCAACAAGTAAGCAAAACTTGGTGCAAGTATATGTTGGCTGGATGCCATGGATCTAAAAGTAATGAACTTCAGGATAGCAATTTAAGGGCTGTGACCACTCTGTGGTGGGTACTGCACTTGTAGGTAAGCAGCTGCAGATCCCCTATCATGGCCTTCAGGGACTGGCAAGAATGCTTTACAATACATGTTTGAAATGGTAATGATTCTTGTTTTTGCTGTTTTGTCCATGTAGTTATCATAATTATGAACCATGAGAGTTGGTTGATGTTTGATATGGAGTTGCTGTCACATTGTTGAAGGATTTGTGCAGTTGAGTGTTGAGGTTGTGTGTGAGTGTACTACATGCCAAGGAATTGCCCATGCACAACTTTCCAGATGTAGCTCCAACACAGCACTTGGAATAGATAAATCTTCTAACTGGCAATTCCTGCTTAACACTATAATGAAAGTCAAGTTCGCCAAATTGAAATGTTCTATTCTAAAAAATCATCTCAATTCCTGTTCATCCTTGGTTGGTTTCTCCATGTTTTAAAATGAACTCTGGGGGCTGACAATGCAGGCCTATTCCGTGCCAGATTCATTTCTTATTCATAATGAGAAGGTTCTTGTCATCTTTTCAAAGGGACCAAGGCACATAAGAATATCATTTCTAAGGAGACATACTTTGATAAAACTTCCTCAATGATTAGTCACTTGGTAAACAAGACCTGGTTTAGTCAATATCCACGTTGCCGAAACATTGTTTACAACAACGGAAGTGAATTCAAGCTTCAC